>MWSO01000035.1:0-36885 GCA_002116355.1 Dothistroma pini CBS 116487
GGTGCATCTGAGGTTGAGGTCGGCGAGAAGAAGGACCGCATGGTCGATGCTCTGAACGCCACCCGCGCCGCCGTTGAGGAGGGTATCCTTCCAGGTGGTGGCACTGCTCTTCTTAAGGCCGCTGCCAACGCGCTCACCAGCGTCAAGACATCCAACTTCGACCAGCAGCTCGGTGTGTCGATCGTCAAGAACGCTATCACCAAGCCTGCACGAACAATCGTCGAGAACGCCGGCACTGAGGGCTCCGTTGTCGTTGGCAAGCTCATGGACGAGTTCGGCAAGGATTTCAACAAGGGTTTCGACAGCGCCAAGGGCGAGTACACTGACATGATCGCCGCTGGTATCCTGGATCCATTTAAGGTTGTTCGCACTGGTCTCACTGACGCATCTGGTGTTGCATCACTCCTCGGTACCACAGAAGTCGCCATCGTTGAGGCGCCAGAGGAGAAGAGCGCCCCACCAGGTGGCATGGGCGGCGGGATGGGTGGCATGGGAGGCATGGGCGGCATGGGCTTCTAAGCTCGCTGCCATGGCCGACCTATTCCAGACCTTACCAACGACACGATGAGTGTGTGATATGATACCCACGCCCTGCCATGGAGAATCTGGCTTCGGATTTGTACAAACTACTCTACTAAACTTCGTGCTTGTCATTTGCTTGCACAGACAAAAGCGACTGTATCTCCGCTCCAGATTGACAGCATAAGGTGGCGTAATGGCATGGCGATCGAAACTGCGGTAGATGGCTGTGGCATTGACAGCCGTAGCTTTATATGCTGGTGTAACATAGTGTTTTGATAGCGTTGAAAAGGAAGCGGTTCTGTTCGATTGTCCTCTAGGTAAAAAACACGGTGATTGGGTCGGAGCCATGTGATTAGGTATAAACTCCCTCACTCATGCACGCATGATCTGAGCACATGCACGCAGTTACGAAAGCCTACTCACTACATCTCACACTGCTTCTCTCCTCTCCCACACCAATCTACAAACTCTCGGCTACTACCACTTCTACCATGGCAACCACTCCAGATACCATCACACCAACCTGTCTAGCCCTCACAGCCACTTTCTTCATCCTCCTCCTAACCCGCCTCACCGCCCTCCTCAGCATCAGCCTAACTCACACTTCTGCCGCATAACCCACGACACTCACCAACTGCTCTCTCGCTCTGAGATGCACCTTTTCGCAGGCTTCAACTCGGTCGGGATCAATTTGATCCACTACTGTAGCGTTCGGGGAACGGCGGCTTTGACCGACTTTGGGCTTGTTTTGGGTGGGTCTTGAGGTGGGGATTGTGATTGTGTGTGGGCTGTGTTGATGGGGTTGAGGAAGTTTTGGAAGGGACGAGTTGAGTATGCGGGAGAGAGGAAAGGGGAGGTGCTTGGGGGGAGGGTGCTTGGGGTTGAGAGGGTGGAGGATCACGAGAAGGGGATTTGAGGAAGGGGAGAGGTCTTGAACGGAGCGTTTGGGTGGACTGTCCGAGAGGACTTTACTGCATAATTCGCAGTTTGGCATGTCTCAGAAAGGGCGGAGAGGCGTGACGGTGGCGTAGCGGCTCGGACCCGTGTGACGAGAGGCTTCCTGAATATAACCCTCCACTGAACCAACGTACTTCGTAATACTTCAAAAGTCTGTGACTATTGTATTCAATGTATCATACCACAATAAGACTGCCAATACTTTCCAGCTCAGAACTCAAATCTATGAGACGAGACGCTTGCTGGCTTGTATCGATTCAAGTAGGGCTGGGAGGTCGCTGTACGGGAGACCTCACTCCGTGCTTTCTATTCTTGCTGTTCAGCATTTGATGCCGTGCCATCACATTCAGATACCTCGCTCCAAACGTTCCGGCCCTCCTCCATCACCTCCAACTCGCGCTCTTGCACGCTCGAAGTATGCCTAGAGCGGCGATCTGAGCTGTGTTGAGCATGCCGATGTGAGCTGCGCCTAGACTCGTGGCCGGACTCGTGCCTAGAGCTGCGGTGTAAGTGCCGCTGCGAGCTATACCCATCAGAATCTTGTCTGAAGCCCCTACGCCCAGAATTGCGGTAAGAGCCACGACGTGAGCCATGTGTCCCTTCGGAACCGTCATAGACTTGCTTAGAGCCGGAGTGACCTTGTGACCACGATGTCAATGTGCGAATACGACTTAGGAGACTCTCACGCTTGCTGGAGGCACGGCTCTCGTGGACACTGCGATCATCCTTGAGCATTTCACTTGTGATAGTCCGTGGTCGCTCATCGGACAGATAGGCCTCGCTGCTACGCTCACTCGTGAGAGTCGGAGCACGATAGTTGTTGGCGCTGCCGATGCCTCTAGACCGAGACTTGTCCCATCGGGACCGTTCTGAGTTGGTATGTCGCGCTTTTGAGTGTCGCGACTGGGAGTGTTGCGAGTTGGTGTGCCTCGAGCTCTCTTGCTCGAATCTATGGCCATCGGAAGATTCTGCTCCCCAGCCTGCGAACTTGTAGCGACTGTGATGACGCTTTGCTCTTCTAGTCTGGTCACTCTCCGTCTGTGAGAAATTTCGATGGAGCCTCAAGCCTTGTTCCTGCATTTGCTGCCATTCCTCGTAAGTCATGGTGGCACCTTGCGGATATGCCTCCTTGGGCAAAACTATCTTCGACTGTGGTGGCGAAGCTACAGCTGATGGCGCTTCACTAAGGGGATGTGGCGAGATCCAACCTTTGCCGGCGAAGATCGTTGGATGCTCGCGGGGCTCTTGAAGCTGCGATCTGTCAGAAACGGCTTTCTCACTTCCTGCGCCAGGCCAACCAGGCCAAGCGGTAGTCTGTCGGTCATCTTCTTCTGCATGCCCCTGACAATACTCGCGATCGGCCTCTGAGTGCGAATGCCGCCTTGAAGCAGTCGGTTGCTTGATCGAACATTGCCCTTCGGATCTGGCCCCCTGTCTCGACTGTTGCCCATTCTCCCACCCACATCCAGAACTTACAGAGCCCGGTCTATTTTCTTCTGCCAGCGCTGCGTTCCGCTCGTGGGGAATTCTGGACATCTCGCTTGCGTTTGCCCGGTCGTGGACAGATGGCTGACCTGAAGGGTCTGCTCGAGGTCGAGCGTTAGAACTGCCTGCACGCTCATGGCCAGACCAGCCTTCGGCGTTCTCTTTCACGACATAGAAGGAGCTTGATCGTGAGTTCTCATTTGTCATCTTTGGTCGAGCTTCGCTCCCAGCAGCTCGACTAGCCCGATAGCTGATACTGGTCCTCAATCGTGACTGCGGGAGGCTTCGAGAGACGAAAGAGCGACCGACTTCCGGCATTGCCTGGTACCATCCGCTTGCCAGATCTTCAAATTCATGTGCCGATGCTGACCAAGATGCGTGATCTGACAGAACCTGCTCCGGGCCTTCGAAGTCACGATGTGATGCTCGAGACCTTCTATTGCTTCCAGCATGGTGCCGCGAAAGCTTCCTCAAGCCTTTCTTGGCATGGGATGCCTTCGACGAAGCTTGTGCTGATCGTGCTTCGGCCGGTTCGATTTCCTCCAAGACCGGAATGTTGAAGAGATTCTTGGCGGCTATCTGGTTCGCCCTTGACCGTCCCAAGGTTACTTCTCCCCAGTCAAGCGCGACTGCCTTGCCACCGTCAATCGACACTAGACGCGAGTGGATGCTGGATCTGGCTTTTTGCGATGGACGGTCTGCATGTGACTCGGTCCAGCCTGTCGCAGCATCTTCCAGACTGTGAACAGATGGTGCGTGATACTCAGTGCCAGGTCCTGCTCCCCACTCATCTTGTGCTTCAGATGGTTCCGCGACGGAAACCAGTGCCATTTCTTCCCAGTGGTGCGCACGAGCGTGCTTAAGCTTAGCTGATACATGTGATTGTGCAGCACTGAGTTGACTTGCTTTGAGGCAGGATGGCGCTGGCATCAGTCCGGGTTTCTCCAGTGGCGTGCTCCATGTGGCACTCCGTCCCGGGGGTGGTTTGGCATAAGAGATCTTTGAGCCATTTCGGAGAGCAGTTTCTCCAGCCCAGCCTTGTCCAATCTCCTCAAAGCCCACAAAGGATTCTGCCCTTTCGGACTGTACCTTGACGGATGTTGCTCTGGTCGAAGGCGCCTGGAACATAGGATTGGAGCTTGGTCTCGAGAGTTTGCTCCTGATCGATGTGGACTTGCTCCTCCTTGAGCCTCCTGCTTGCCGTTGATCGTATTGCCTCAAACAGGAAGACTCTGGCTGATTCATGGTTGCGAGAATGCCTGCGCTTGATGCTTTGGCGGTATGTGCCGGCGATGCGACACGATTTTGATCTATGGCGGGTCCATCTTCAGCATGCAAAGCGCCAGACATGTTGGCATTGGCTGCAAGCTTGGCAGCTGCAGCTCGCCCGTTATTCTCTTTCTGCTTCTTGCCGTTCTTTTTGCGCTGCTTCTTGGCCTTCTTTTGTCCTCGGTCCAGATCCTGCTCCTCGGCGGCTGGCTCAAGATCCTGCTCACCGTTCTGAACCACAGCTTCTCTTTCTGAGACCACATCAGGCTCCTCTTCGACCGGCAGCAGCGGCACGTCCAGATCCTGGACGTCATGAGGGTTCGCTTTCGTAGTCGATCTTCTCCATGACTGTTTTCCATTCGCAGGCCGCACATGAACTTCCGCTGTTTCCCTTTCCATTGCCCTCGCTGTGACTCGCGGTATCGTCTTTTGCGCTGTCTCTTCAGCACGGCAAGAATCTTCCTCACGATCTCTGCGCTTGGACGCAGCTGCTTCGCGTTTCAAATGCTGGGGGATGTAGAGCCCTGCGGGCTCTCCGTCGCGGCGCTGTGGTCGCGACTCTAGCACGTACCTGACCTCGATCGTCGCAAGCTCCTGTGCTCGAGCCTCTTCTGCCAGCCGTCGCTTCTCATCCATAGTCGCCACAAAGAGTCTTTGCAGCAACTCGCCATCGATCGGCTTCACTCGAGTCGTGCTATGTGGTGTCGAGTCCAGTTCCTGCCGCTTGTCTTCTGCGCCTCCTGCTGGTCTCTGCGACTGTTCGGCCCTCGGTGCTGAGCCTCGATATACTGCAGGGCAGCCATCGTCGATGTACGAAGTGGCGTTACTCGTCACATCCCACATTCCATTTGGTGGTCCCATTGCTGGCAACCATTCAGAAGGCAAGTCGCTCGGCCACATCGAAGGGTGCTTTTTTGCGGTGTGCGTGGTGGTGTGGATATTCGTGTTAGTCGGGAAGATGGTTGTTGTTCTGCCGTGTATATATGTTTGAGAACCGAGTTTGTGTTTGCCGCCACTCGAAAGCCGTTGTCGCGAAGACGGATGTTCCCTGGTCGAGTTTGTGGTGCTGAGGGCCGGAGTCGTAGCTGTGTGCTGTAATTGTGTGATGGTAGGTGAGTAAGGCAAACTGTGGCACCAGAGCGGTTTTCGCATTGTCGAGGTTCTGAACTGTGCTGGTAGCATTCATGTTTGCATCCGCTCGCTGCAAAGCTCACTGTGCTCAACACAAATACTTCTGGAGCTGACCAGAACAGCGATCTTGCCATTTGTTACTTAGTATAGTATCAAAGAGAACACTTCACCTTCATGTCCTCATGCCTTCATGATCTCATAGCTTCGCCTTCTCCCGCTGCTGTTCTTGTTCCCACTGCCTCTTGATCCACCAACTCCTAACATACGACCAGCCACCACTCATCGCTGCAAGTGGTGGACACAGCAATAACAGCCACGCCCACCACTGTGGACTGCCCGTCTTCACTTGTGACATGACCTGATCGATCTGCTTCTTTAGGTCGTTCTTATCGCCATCGTTCCACACCACCACGCCTGCTTTATCCCCTCTTCTAAGGCACCGCTCTGCCTTGTCTTTCACGTCCCACTGAGCAGCTACTCTGTTTTTCGCGTCCTCCTCGGTAAGATGCTCGTCTCTTGCTCGCAGACGCTCCATCTGGATCTTCGCATCTCGCACCGCGACTACCAAGATCGTGCCGCAGAGCGGTTCCCAGCCAGACTCGAACAGCAGCGGCACATCGAGAACCACTGCCCAACAGCCCCTGAGATATGCGAACAGCATCTGCCGATACATTTCAGTCCTCACAGCTGGATGCACGATCTTGTTCAATGCTTTCCGATCCTCATCCTTCCCCTCCCCAAACACTCTCCTGCCCAATGCTGGTCGGTTCAGTGGCCGTCCCCTGCCGTTATGACCATGCTCGCCGCCGTTCTCAGATGTAGCAGGTACCAGCAGGTCTGGCGTTGATGGTCCGAATGTGTTAACGATCTTCCTGTACCCGGAGGTTCCTGGCTCCACCACTTGCCGCGCGATCTTGTCGGCATCGACAATAGGTAAGTTATGCGGCGGCGACGACAGTATCGACGAAACCGTCGACTTGCCAGTGGCTATGCTACCAGTGAGGCCGAGGAGCAGCATATCGGAAACGCTACCCGATCAATGTTAATGTGAAGAAGAGAGGGGCGTGGAGATGGATCGTGCCGGATGAGGAGTCGTGGTCCTGGGCGGCTGCACGCTCAACTCGATTTCAATTCAACGAGTGTGGGACAGTCATTTGTGGCACTGAATAACACAAAGACACCTTCAAAACAGGCAGTGTCGTCACTACACGTGGGATAATTGCTTGTCTATCAATAAAGCGTTGCATTGGAACGAAACGAACCCTGTCCTTGCACGAACCGCACGTGCCGTACCAAGCTTCCCAAATAGGCCACAACTTCCTGACCGTTCTCGACGACGACGATGACGGAGGCATTTGCAAGACAAAGGACTCCGGTGACGACTTCCGATGGTGGCTGTGAATACATCTCACGAGTCTACAACGCCAAAACGTCGAACGACTTGCAAGAGACATATGATCAATGGGCAAATCAGTTCGACGATGATATCGCGAAGCAAGACTATGTAGCACCACAACATGTGGCTCAGGCCATCTTGAACAATCTGGGCAAGATCGATGGAGATATCCTGGACGCCGGTTGTGGCACCGGGTTATCGGGCATTGCCTTAGCACAACAAGGTGCCAAGAACATTGATGGAGTCGATCTCTCCACCGGGATGCTCAAGGTCGCTGCGAAGACTGGTCTGTATAAGAGCCTGGCACCGGCAGATCTGTCGAAACCGATCGAGAAGCCGGACAACACATACGATGTTGTGACTTGCGTTGGGACCTTGACCCATGGTCATGTCGATCCCAGTCCTGCTCTTGAGGAATTCATCCGGATAACAAAACCTGGAGGTCTGATTGCGGCAACTGTCATCGATGACATCTGGACCACACATGGCTATGAAGCTGAAGTGAAGAGGCTCCAAGATACCGGTCTAGCAGAGGTTCTCAGTACTGAGAGCAAAGCATATCGACAGAATGCTGGTGTATATGCCAAGATATTGGTTCTGCGAAAGCGGATCTGAGAGGCGCAGCAGGAACGGTCACTGGCCAGGACTGGAAAGAGAATCACTGCGGCCTCAACGCCATGCACCTATGGTGGACTTGATGCTCGCCAGGTTGAAGGCACTTCTTCAAGGAGCGATACCCACGTGGCTGTGAATGATGACAACGAGATGATAATCCGCTATTCACAAAACACAGGGAGCGAGCTCGATGGTCTAGAGCAGCCGCTAGGAAGAGAGAGCGGCCAGAAGTGACTAGAGTCCAACAACAAGGTCTACAGCCAGCTTCTCACTTAGCATTCATCTCATCACGAATGTTACTCCACTTACCTCGATTAATCTTTTTTAGGCAGATGTGGCCCATCGTGACCTTGTGCATCGGTCTTCCAGAAGCACTGAACTCCCGTTGCTCCATCTCCCAAGCTTTGGAGAGCCTACCTCAACCGAAGCACATGTTGACCATCGCTACAGTCTTGTGTGCAGTAAAGCACAGCGAGAGGGAAAGCTTGTGAAAGTCGGCGATCGGAGAGTTCCCGCGCCTGTGCAAGGATACGATGCTTAACCACATGTATGACCAATGATTAGTGTCAAACGTGAGCGAGCCGAACCTTGTTTAGCGGCTGGGCCAGGCTATACACAGTAACTAGCTAGCTGCTTTGGCTCTAGCTCACATCACATTGCCTGCTGTGCTTCCCCAGCTCTCTGATGTTCTGCTGTCTCTCCAGATTCACAAAGCTTGAAGTCACGGAAGTGTAGCCTTGCACATTACCACAACTGCTTCAACTGCACCACTTCACTGTGCCGTGCTACAGTAAAGCCGGATTTTTGATACAAGCTGTCCACTACGATTGCGCCAACATAACAAGCCAACAATTTACGCGTAACGTGCAGCAGGCCCTCACACGACATCGCGAAGAACGAGAACTCACGACTACACGAATTCTTGCGCTGCTTGCTTGAACCACGAACTCGATACGAAGCAACCAGCCAATCCATATAGAATTACTTGCAACCTCGACTCTTCACAAGCGGATGGTAGGACTGCTATGAGACAACCTCTAGCAGGTTGAAGAGGACCCTTCCAGGCCTTCAGGCCGACTGCTGCCCATCATGACCGAACGACAGATGGACGTCTTCGAGTTGAAGCTGCAAGATGCGGCCGTTGACCTCAAGACAAAAGGGACCTTGCTCACCGAGCTGCGCGACCAACTCGAAGTTCTGTGTCAACCGCCAACATACAGCACCTTCTTGACCAAGTTTGTACCCATCTTCCTGAACATTCTGAGCGGGCCGCCCGTCTTCACATCGACATCCCCGGAACAGAGGGTGCGACAATGTATACTGGAGATCATACATCGCATGCCGTTGTCTGCGGACAATGCGGCTCTGGAGCCTTACGCAGGGAAGATTGTGGACAAGTGCTTGGAGTTGGTCAGGACGGAAAACGAAGACAACTCGGTGTTGTGCTTGAAGATAGTTATGGACTTTTGCAGATATCACACCAAGACTCAAGCAGTCGCTGAAAAGGCTCAGCCATTCCTCGATCTGATCGTGGAGATCTTTCGCAGCATGCCTACCACAGTGACAGAGACCTTCGAGTCCACGACTCCTGTCAACGCTGCTGCGGGCGCGGCACCTGGCACACCGAACAACACTGGCACACCTGGGTCGCCCGTAGCTTCAGCCTCACAGTCGATGGCTGCCGACCCAGGAACGGAGCAGCAGACGACCCGAACACTCCTGAAGGGCATGCATAGTTTCAAGGTTGTGGCGGAATGTCCAATCATTGTCGTCTCGATTTTTCAGGCTCATCGTGCGCTGGCGCCTAAGAATGTCCGGAACTTCACGCCACTCATTAGGGACACTCTGCTTCTCCAAGCAGGACCGCAGCGGAAAGCCCACGAGGAAGCTGTTCAGAATAACACTGTTTTCACTGGAGTGGCTCGTGAGATCCGGCAGAAGCAACAGACTACGGCATTTGGTGATATGATCACGGCCCAGGTCAAGACAATGTCGTTCCTGGCATATCTGTTGCGCGCATACAAGGAGTCGCTCAATGAGTTTCTGCCCTTGTTACCAGACTTGACTGTGCGGTTACTTCGCGACGTGCCTAGGAGTCACACTGCTACTCGCAAAGAGCTGCTTGTAGCTATTCGGCATATCATCAACTTCAACTTCCGGACAGTCTTCTTGCCGGTGATTCTGCCGCTGCTGGATCCTCGCACACTTGTGGGAGACTCTCTTACCGCGGATGCTACGCCGCGCACGCTCGCGTACACGATTCTGGCTGATCTAATTCACCACGTACGCGAACAGCTCACGCCTGAGCAGATCGCTCGAGTTGTGCAAGTCTATGTACGCAACATGACTGGAGACGACGGCGTTGACGTGCCGGGCACCAGCTATCAGACCATGAGTGCGAAGCTGCTTCTCAACATGGCCGAGTGCATGTCCAAGCTTGAAGACAAGAGAAATGCTCGCTTCCTCATGATGAGTGTTCTCAACGGCATTGCGGACAAGTTCGCCGCTATGAACCGTGCGTATTCGAACGCCGTAAAGCTCTATCGTCAGCAACAGAGCTCTTCCGGTACTGATGCACAAGCACCTGAACAATATCTGGCAGACAAAGAGTCTAAGCCGGATTGGGATGAGACTGACATATTCAGCGCGATGCCTATCAAGACTGTGAGTGCAAAGGACCGAGCAATGGACCCAGTCTCGGAGAACAAATTTCTGTTCAAGATCCTGTTGCAAGGGCTCAAGCAGTTCTTCTATCAGCTACGGAACAGCAACCCGCCAAAGATCAAAGAAGAGGTCGATGTGGCTAGTGCGCCACCTCACTGGGGAGAGCTTTCTTCTGGCTTCGAAGCTGAAGAAGTTGAAGTACTGATCAAGCTTTTCCGTGAGGGCGCGAAGTGCTTTCAGTACTATGCACCTCTGGACTCGCCTGATGGAAGTTCTGCACCTACTGAGTCTAGCTCTAGCCTGTCGACAACGGCCAACTCGAAGGAAGAGAAGGACTTGCTGGAGACCTTTGCCACGATCTTTCACCACTTGGATCCTGCCACCTTTCACGAGATCTTTACCTCTGGCATGCCATCGGGCATTGAGTTCCTCTACGAGCAGAGCTTCAAGCACTCCGCCCTGCTGCACATCCCTCAATTTCTTCTCGCGAGTGAAGCGACGAGTCCAGCATTCTGTGGTATGCTACTGAAGTTCTTGATGAGCAAACTCGAAGAAGTTGGCGACAAAGATTCTGCCAAGACCTCCGTCTTACTTCGGCTCTTCAAGTTGAGCTTCATGGCAGTGACACTGTTTTCACAACACAATGAGGGCGTGCTACTGCCACATGTCCGCGAGCTCATCACGAGGTCGATCGACCTTTCTGTCACTGCAGAAGAGCCGACAAATTTCTTCCTCCTTCTGAGATCTCTCTTCCGCAGCATAGGAGGTGGGCGGTTCGAGCACCTCTACAAGGAGATATTACCTCTGCTGGAGATGCTGCTCGAAGTCCTCAACACTCAACTTGCGGCAGCGCCGGATGGTATTACGAGAGATCTGTTTGTCGAGCTTTCTTTGACGGTCCCGGCACGTCTCAGTCACCTACTGCCTCACTTATCGTATCTCATGCGGCCACTCACTGTCGCATTGCGTTCTGGAGATGGAACGTCTCTTCCCAGTCAGCGAGCATACTCCAACGACCGCTCGTCCAACGACGCGCGAGGTCCTGGCTCAAGTGAGCTCACTGCACAGGGCCTTCGGACTTTGGAGCTCTGTGTCGACAACTTGACCGCGGACTACTTGGACCCAATCATGCAGCCATGGATGGAGGAGATTATGGGGAGCTTGTGGCGCATGCTCAAGCCTGCCAGCCTGACGAGCACCAGCGTGAACAACAACGGCGGACAAATAGCAGTTGGCACCGGGCATCATGGAGCACATACTGCGGTTCGCATTTTGGGCAAACTTGGCGGGCGCAACAGACGTTTCCTCACGAACCCTCCGGAACTGGATTGGAGATCGTACGCTGACGACGAAGCGAGCTACGACGTCCGCTTCATTGGCGCTCTCAGCAATGGTGGCGAGCGTGCAATGCCAGCTCGACTTGGTATTGACACAGCAATTGACAAGCTATGGGAGACGCCGAAGACTGCTGTCCAGAAGAAGTCGGACGACTTCCACAAGCGGCAATCTTACAAATTCATCACTTCTCACGTGAAGCTCCTAGTTGGAGCAGACAACTTGCCGGACGACATGGCACGACTGGTGCGATTACAGGCTGAAGACCTGGCGGCGAAGAATTTCGACTTTGGCTCAGATCTCTTCTCGGTCTCGGAGCGGGTTAAGTCGACTGCCAAGAGGGATGTGCAGCAACATACCTTGTTGAAGCTGCTCAAAGCCCTGTTTTTCGCTACCAGCATCGATACACTGCGGGACGATGCTCATAAATTCCTTCAAGGCATATACCGACACTTTATGCTTGTTGAACTCGCCACCGCCGTTGCCAGACAGAAACACAATAAGAGAGCGTTTGATGTACGAGCTGGAGAGGGACCAGTGTTTATAGAGGCCTCAATTCTTTCTGATGCTATCTGCGAAAGCTTGGCTTCAGAGAGGAAAGAGGTGAGGGAGTCTGCAGAAGCTGCAATGAAGGCCTGCTCCAAGACTGCTATTACCATATTCGGCTCCGAAGAGAAAGCCGAGACACTGCCGTTCTTCACAACGCTCGCTGACAGCCTGGTTCATGCCTGCTACGAAGAAGAGTGGTTCACGAAGTCGTCTGGCGCACTTGGTATCACTATCATGGTCGATAAAGCTAGGATGGCGTTCTCTGATTCATGGATCATAGAACGCATCACGCCTATGCTGCAGGCACTCCTATACGTCATTAAGGATATGCCGCAGGACCTGCCTGCTAGCATCCGCGTGCAAGCGAAGGACACCGTCGTAGACTTGATCAAGCGGTACGGCGCGAGTGGACTCGAGAAGAAGGCCGATTTCGACAGCAAGGACAGCAAGCTTTATCGCATGGCCAGCGCTCTCGTGGCCGAAGTGAGTCACATGAATCGACATGTCCGAGAGGCTGCGCAGCTTGCCCTGCGTACGCTTGCCTCTGTGTTCAACATGGCCATGCACGAGCTCCTCACCCCTGTCAAGGACACACTCACTCTGGTCATATTCGTCAAACCATTACGAGCGCTACCGTTCGCCGCTCAAATTGGATACATTGAAGCTATCAACTTTCTACTGGATGTCCCACAAGACAAGGAGATCTTGCCGTTCGACGACAACCTGAATCGTCTCTTGACAGAAGCGCTGGTCCTTGTCGACGCAGATGATGAGAACCTGGCCCCGAAGCCATACGAGTACCGTACTGCGGAGTCGATTGTGCGACTTCGTGTCGCTGGTCTCAAACTGCTTACAACTGCGATCAAGCTTCCTGGTTTCAGCCCAAATATCCCTTCTTCACAACAGCAAAGCCAAAGCCAGCAGCAGCAAGGCAATCAACATCGAGCTAGGGTCATCGGCATATTCTTCAAGTCCCTTTACAGCAAGAACAAGGAAGTCGCAGGCGCTGCGAACGCTGGGCTCAAGATTGTGCTTCAGTCAACCTCGAAGCTACCCAAGGACCTCCTGCAGAATGGTCTTCGACCGATACTGATGAACGTTCAAGACCCACGGAAGCTGTCGGTCGAAGGACTCGAAGGGCTTCGCACTTTGCTACAACTTCTGCACAACTACTTCAAAGTTGAGATAGGCACACGTCTGCTGGACCACATGAAGCACATTGCGGATCAGCCTACTTTGCAGAAAGTGTCCTTCACTTTGGTGGAAGCTCAACCTAAGATGAAGATTGTGACCGCCATCTTCAGTGTGTTCCACCTGCTGCCCAGTCAAGCCGCACAGTTCTTACAGGACCTGGTCGATCGCGTTCTGTCCCTGGAGGAAACTCTAAGAAGGACTCGCAGCAGTCCTTTCCGAGTACCTCTCATCAAGTATCTCAATCACTACCCCAACGAGTCTTGGACGTACTTCAGCGAAAAGATGAAGGATGAGCGGCGCGGGCGGTTCTTCGCTCAGATACTGGCAGATGAGGAGAGCGGGCCTCTACGCGAGAAGGTCATCAAAGAGGTTGACGGTTTGATTGACACTTTCCAAGGAGCGGGTACAGATCACGAGAAGTCACAATCCGCAGTGAATGCCATCGCCGTTGCTCATGCTATCTGCCAGCACACCGAGCATGGAAAGCAGCTCTTAGAGAATTACAAGGCGCGCAAAGCGTTCTTAGACGCCGCCAAGTCGCTTCAAACGCAACAACAGCAGAACACGTTGCCAAGCAATCTGCGTCTAGCAGTCATGCAGAGCGCAGAGCAGATCATTGAGATCATGACCATTTACATGAAGCGGGAGCAGAACGATCTTGCCACTTTATTCGAGATCCTCGAGGCTTGCACTAACGGTGAGCTACTCGCGTGTCCTTCACTCTTCTCGTACCTCTACAGCCATGTCATCAAGAACGAGTCTGTGGACTATCATCGATCAATTCTGAACCGCTGCATCGAGGTCTACACAAGCAAGGATACGACACAGAAGTCGAAATGGTTCGTTTTCCACAACTTGCTCAATCCAATCCTGGCCAACGATGTCATGCGCAACTGGGACATTTTGTTCCAGCCTAACCAGAAGGGCACCGCACTTTTGGACAAGACCATGACAGAGGAGATACATAATAAGCTCTGGCGTCCACAATCTGTGGCTGACATGACAGATGACAACACACAAGGTATCGACCACAGCCGTATGGAGCTTCTGCAGACATCTGCCTTTCTGATCAAGTATCACCACAACATGCTACAGGACACCAGAAAAGATCTCATCAAGTTCGGTTGGAACTACATTCGTCTTGAGGACCACATCAATAAGTTCGCTTCGTACTGCTTGATAGCATATTTCATCCACCACTACGAGACGCCACCCAAGATTGCGATGCAAGTGTACAACAGTCTCTTGCGTGCGCATCAGACGGAGGGTCGCAATCTCGTGATGCAGTCGCTAGAGGTGCTCGAGCCTGTACTCAAAAGGCGCCTAGGTGGTCAGGATGGCCGGCAGAGCGTGTGGGCTCGACTGCCACGCAAGATTCTGGCTGAAGAAGTTGGCAACACCCAGCAGCTGACAAACATCTATCAGTTTGTCGTACGACATCCAGACCTTTTCTACGAGGCAAGAGACCAGTTCGCTTCGATCATTATACCGTCAATCAGTAAAGTGGTGGCGCTACCCTCGGCGAGCGCAGAGAACCGAAAGCTTGCGCTGAACTTGTTCTCCCTGATGCTGCAATGGGAGGAGCGCACTGTGAAGGAGCATGGATCGCTCGCTGGCAGTGAATCGCCCAATGATGAGCCAAACGCCAACCCCAAGAAGGGCGCCGTCGCGAGTCCCTCGCTCCGCCTCATGCTGATCAAGTACATGGTGCAGTTCATCGCCACCTTACAGTCACCCTTCCCAAGTTCGCCGCCGCGCAAAGAAACAAGCAGCAGCAGCAGCAAGCCGCAACTTTCTTTGGAGCAGGAGCTGCCGATCAAGGTTCTCGATCTTCTGTTCAAGCTCTTGTCGCGACCGTACTGGGACGATCTTGATGTGGATGCCATGTTCCCAAAAGTCACTGAGCAGATCCTGTGCCAAGACCACAAACAAGATGACAAGGGGGACACGTGGACAATTCGTGTAGTCAACACCATTCAGATTTTGAAGGTCTTGATAAATGCCAGATCCGATGAATGGGTGCTCGGGCGCTTGCCACAGCTACAGAAGTTGCTTGCCAAGCCACTGCGCAACGAGAATCCTTTGGTCCAGGACGCACTTCACAACTCTGAAGTTGGGGAGCACGTCGTGCCAAAACTCCCACCTCTGCTCCAGCGGGCGCTTAAGCCAATAGCTGTGCAGGCAGCTGACGATGAGCTCCCTGATGCAGACAGCCCGACAGAAGAGTTCATCGCGTTCTTGACCTCGACAGCAGGCGAGCTTCTGAACAATGGAAGCAACGTCGCGAGCATCAACATACTATGGGTCATGGCTCAACGCAAGCCTGAAGACATTGACGCTCACATCCCGGCACTCCTGAAAGCACTCCAGACCAAGCTGGCCAAAGATCATCTGAGCACGCAGATGCCGCCACAAGCTCAAATGGCCCAAGGTATGCAGGCCAACTCTGCAAACTCTCAAGAGAGCGAGACCACGACGAACCTTATCATCAAAGTAATCGAGATGCTTTCGTCACGAATCAGTACCTTGGGAGAGCAACGTCGACCATATCTCAGTGTACTGGCATCGCTTGTCGAACGCTCTACGAACAACGAATTATGCGAGAAGATCCTGGAGCAGGTGGAGCAGTGGGTCTTCAACCCTGTTGAACCCGTGCCAACACTGAAAGAAAAGACGGCGGTTTTGCAGAAGATGCTTCTGTTTGAAGGTCGCCCAGATCAGACCATGTACCAGAAGTTCATGAATCTCGTCATCAGAATTTACGAGGATCAAAAGATTACTCGCTCAGAGCTTGCTGTGCGCATGGAGCATGCCTTCCTCATTGGTCTCCGCAGTCAAGATGTGGAGATGCGCACCAGATTCCAGACAATCTACGACAAAGCGCTCAGTCGCTCCACGAGCAATCGCTTCTTCAAGCTCATCAGCGAACAGCAATGGGATGTTCTGTGCGATTCGTTCTGGTTGAGTCAGGTCATTCAGCTCATGTTTGGCTCCTTCGACCAAAACGCCAACTTGCACCTCCATCATGAAGACTTCAAGTGTCTGCCAGCTTCGAAGGCACTCAGCACATACACCAGCGATGCGCGACTCGGCGACGTCATGGTTGATGATAGCCTGGAAGAGATGCTCGTCCAAGAGAAGCACTTTATGAATGAGATCAATGCCGTACGGGCTCGCGACGTTCTCGGCCCTATGGCCGACATGCAACACACCGATTGGCACCTCGCGCATGACATTTGGGTTGCATACTTCCCAATGTGCTGGTCTACCCTCACCAAGGATGATCGCGAAGACATTGAGCAGGGCCTGGTGGCGCTCTTGACCAAGGACTTCCATCAGAGACAAATAGATCGTCGACCCAATTGCGTGTCATCACTGCTCGAAGGTATCGCGCAAGCCAGGCCAAGGGTCAAGTTCCCTCCACACGTCATGAAGTATCTGGCTAAGTCTTATGATGCTTGGTATGTTGCTGCGACATTCATGGAAGACCTTGCGATGAAGCCTGTTGTGGACACCACTGCTGTCAGAGAGAGCAATCTGGATGCGCTAGTCGAGACATACGCTAGTCTAGAAGAAAGCGATCTCTTCTACGGCACATGGCGTCGCAGAGCAGCTTACGTCGAGACCAATGCTGCGTTGAGCTATGAGCAGAACGGCATCTGGGATAAGGCGCAGAGCATGTATGAGCAGGCTCAAGTCAAGGCCCGAACAGGTACTTTGCCGTACTCAGCAGGCGAGTATATGCTCTGGGAAGACCAGTGGGTCCTGTGTGCGCAAAAGCTGCAACAGTGGGATATTCTAGGAGAGTTTGCGAAGCACGAGAATCTTAATGACCTCTATCTCGAAGCGATGTGGCGCAACTACGACACGTGGACCAACAATGAGCATCGGGAACATCTCGAGACTGTCATCAAGGGTGTGTCTGATGCTCCAACGCCGAGGCGAATGTTCTTCCAAGCGTTTACATCGCTCCTCAAACTGCACAACAAGACCGAGAATCCTGCAGACTTCGCACGTGTGTGCGACGAGAACATTCAGCTGTCTATCAAGAATTGGCACAAATTGCCGCGTCGCATTACCAACGCTCACCTTGGCTTGTTGCAGAATTTCCAGCAGCTGGTCGAACTTCACGATGCTAGCGTCATCTGCCAGAGCCTGGCTCAGACCAATGCTGCAAACCTTGACGTGAAGTCGCAAGAGCTCAAGGTCCTGCTCAGCACCTGGCGTGATCGTCTGCCGAACCTTTGGGATGACATCAATGCCTGGCAAGACCTGGTCACGTGGCGCCAACACATCTTCCAGCTCATCAATGGTACATACCTCAATCTGCTCCCTAACAATGGTGGCAATGCTACTGGCAACAGCTATGCTTATCGTGGATATCACGAGACAGCCTGGATCATCAATCGCTTCGCACACGTGGCACGAAAGCACCAAATGCCGGACGTTTGTATCACGCAGCTCAGCAAAATCTACACTTTGCCCAACATTGAGATTCAGGAAGCATTCTTGAAGCTGCGTGAGCAAGCTAAGTGTCATTACCAGAATCGCAGCGAATTGACCAATGGACTCGATGTTATCAACAACACCAATCTTAACTATTTTGGTCAGCAACAGAAGGCAGAGTTCTACACGCTGAAGGGCATGTTCTTGAGCAAGCTCAATCAGAAGGATGAAGCAAGTGACGCATTTGGCACAGCTTTGTTCTTTGACATTAAGCTGCCCAAAGCGTGGGCTGAGTGGGGTCGGTACAGCGATCAGCTGTTCAAGCAGGACCCGCAGGACATGGAGAAGGGCTCGAACGCCTTGAGTTGCTACTTGGAGGCTGCTGGTCAATACAAGAGCGCCAAGTCACGCAAACTCCTGAGTCGAATATTGTGGCTGTTGAGTCTGGACGATGCCGAAGGTCAACTCTCGCAGAAGTTCCACGATTACCATGGTGATCATCCTTGGTGGTACTGGGTCACGTTCATTCCACAATTGCTCAACAACTTGTCGAGGACCGAGAGCGAGGCCAACATCGCACACTACATCCTCACCAATCTGGCAAAGACATACCCACAAGCGCTGCACTTCCAGCTGAGGACGTCACATGAGGACATGCAAGTCATAAGAAAGTCTCAACTCTTGCGCGAGCAGAAGGAGAAGGCCATGAAGGCGAAGCAGCAGGCCGGCGAGGCCATCAAGCAAGAATCGCCGGCGAGGCCTGAAAGCGGCACACCAAGTGGCCAGTCGCGTCCTGGAACTGCCGCCGGCGAACAAAGCCAAGCGAACGGTAGTGCTTCTGAGGAAACCAAGAAGGAGCCTGGTCAAGAAGAGAAGAAGGAAGACGAGCAGCCGAAGCCGAAGAAGCCATGGGAGCATACCGAAGCTTTGGTGATCACTCTACGCACTGCCTTTCCATTGCTTTACGCATCAATGGAGGCTATGGTAGAGCAGGTCCAGCGTCACTTCAAGTGTCCACCGGACGAGGATGCATATCGCCTGATCGTGGCTCTGCTCAACGATGCACTCAGCTACGTCGGACGGTCGCCTCATACCTTCACACAGGAAAACAAGCTTCCTCCGCAGACCGAGGCCAACATAACTCGCTTTGCCGAGAGCATCTTGCCCCCGCACATTAGGAAGGCGTTCGAGCAAGACTTCGTCACGAAGAAGCCCACGATGTATGAGTACATTGTCAAGTTACGGAGATGGCGCGACAAGCTGGCAGAGCGATTGGACCGTCGCCCGAACACGATGCATCTCGCCGAGAACACACATCTGAGCAGCTTCAAGTTTGTTTGGTTTGACGAGGTAGAGATCCCTGGTCAGTACCTGCAGCACAAGGACAAGAACCAAGACTTCGTGCGCATCGAGCGCTTCCTGCCAATCGTGGATCTGGTGCGGGGTGTTGCAAGTTGCCATCGCCGGCTCAAGATTCGTGGTCATGATGGTAGCATTCATCCCTTTGCTATCCAGCATCCTGCCCCTAGGCATAGCAGGCGTGAGGAAAGGATCTTGCAGCTTTTCAGAATTTTCAACAGCACTCTGTCGAAGAAGAAGGAGAGCAGGCGTCGCAATCTGCAGTTCCATCTGCCGGTCATGGTTCCGCTTAGTCCGCAGATCCGCATGATCCAGGACGATCAGTCATATGTCACTCTACAAGCTGTCTATGAGGACTTCTGCCGCCGCAACGAGCTCGATAAGGACGATCCGATCATGTTCACTATGGACAAGATGCGTGGTGTCACTCCTCAGAAGCAGGAAGCCTGGTTGAACATGCGCATGGAGGCTCTAAACCACGTGCAGGAGAAGATGGTGCCGAAGGAGGTTGTGCGAGAGTTCTTTGCTGCGACTTATCCATCCTACGACTCCTTCTGGCTGTTCCGTCGACAGTTCTCGTACCAGCTGGCGGCGTTGACATACATCACGTTCACGATGTTCATGACTGTGCGGTATCCTAACAAGATGCACATCTCGCGCGGTAATGGCAACATCTGGGGCTCTGAGTTGCTTCCTTTTACCATGGCAAACAGGCCAATCTTCCACCAGCCAGAGCCAGTGCCATTTCGACTTACGCCGAACTTGCAAGTTCTGATGGGACCAATCCACACGGAGGGAATCTTCACCTGCGCGCTGATGGCAATCGCTCGCTGCCTGACATCGGACAGCTCGTCGTCGACAACATCGCAGACACCTGCTGCGAATGGCGCAAATGTAGCTGCAGCGTCAACTGACATTACAAACTGCGAACTTGAGCACCATCTCTCCATCTTCATCCGAGATGAGATCCAGTTCTGGTTTACTTCAACTCACCGCCAGAACATCAAGGAGAATGAGATGCGCGAGCACGTGCTGAGGAATGCCGAGGCGATTGTCAACAAGGCGGTCGCAATCGCGAAGGAGCCGACCGGCAACAATTTGCCAGCCAGCCAGAGTGTGTTGGACCTGGTTGCGAAGGCTACGAATCCTGAGAAGTTGAGTCAGACGGATCTCTTGTGGATGCCGTGGTTGTAATGGGGAAGGGGGCAGAATGAACCAGGGAAATATTTGGGTTTAGCAAGGCGTTGAGATGAATTTGAACTTGGCTGGTTGCCGGGCGAGTGCATGGTATGGTCGGTATGGATACCCAGGACAGGGTTGTGGTCACTCAGCGTGGCGTTGGGGCGTCATAAGGGACCAGTATGGGATGCGTCCTGAGATGATTCAACAAGTCGTTTCTACCGTCAATAATTCAACGACTTGATTGTTGTTGTTGCTGCTTCAATTCTCATACATTGCGCTTAGCGGAGTGTTCGTATGTACCCGGGCGGCCACTCGACTGACCGCACGGGCGTCTCCACACGGCGGAATGATGTGGTGAGCGTGTATTGTCACGTGTGATCGTCCCCCAACGAGTACGCAATCCGGATAGCTGTTCCCCGCGCCGCACGCCGGTCGCCGCTAGCTTTGCGGGGGGGTTGTGAGTGAATGGAAGCAGATTTGCCCCGTCACCACCGCTATGATGCAGGCTCATGTATTGTACATGTAGCACAGCGTCGCTCCGAGGCGGTTCGATGGACATAGCGGGAGCCAGGACAACCAAGCTGAACGAGGATTAATGGCTTAGAAGACCTGCTGAAACTTGGAGATATTGACGCGGAAGCACGATATTACCCGCTTTTTGAAGCTTCACGCGCGACCCCCCTACCATCCACTTCTCCCCCCCTCTCCACAATACGTCCCTCACCCTTCGCACTGAATGCAACCCTCCCTCCGAGTAGCGGCACCTCCCGCACCTCTCGTAATCGATCGAATCCAATCCCCGCCGTCTCCATATCCTTCACCACACGCGCCAACGCCTGCAAATCTCTCCTGTCGATCCCGGCAAGTTCCGCTGCTGCCAATAAGCCTTGGAGCTCGGTGACTGTGATCTTGCCCTCGCACGCATCGGCCACTGATGTCCGCAGGTGGTGAAGGTAGATGTTGGTGAGACCTGTCCGCCCATGACCTTGAGTGTAAGATTCTACGGCGAGTCTGACGAATTGTGTTGGGCGGATTTTTGCGATAGTGTGAATGAGGTTTGGGTGGTTGGTGTAGTCATTGCTTGACGTGAGGCGGAGACTTGGGCTGTTGTCCTGGTGGAGAGTTTTGTTGATACTGGTGCCCTGACTGTCTCTCATTATCGCTTCGAATGCTCTGTTATGTCTTGGCAAGCATGCATGTCCCAAAAAATTGATCGCAGCAAACTGAGAGCTTCACTGAGAGCCTGTTGGTCTCGCGGCAATAGTCACGAGCGAAGGATCACACGAACAGTGATGACAATTTACTGCCCTCGTACCGCTCGCTATTCAATGGTCGTAAATTCATCATAAGCCTGTGCTAGAGTACATCACATTGTGTCTCGAGTCACTGAAGTTGCCCAAACAGACACTGGCAAGTGTCCTAAAAGCTGGAATTCAACCCGATTCTGAGTCCTGATCGTACATTCTTCCATCGGAGCTGTGTGCTTAACTCTTCCGGTACCATGTGACTGCCCAGCCAAACAGCCGGTACACGACGATGATGCCAATCATGATACCAACCCACTTGCCCTGTCTGCCGGTCGGGTAGCCAAACTGATCGAGCACCGCAATGCCCTCAATCTTGCACTCGCTCTGCAGCGCACTCTGGTACATGCAAAAGCACTCTCCTTGATTGTTGGTGGCGCAGTCGTAGCTGCGACTGCCGCCAAACTCATTCACCATCATGCCTTGGAAGACGTAGGCTTGGTAATCAATGTAGTGAAAGACGTACTTCCAGAAGACGTTGAGGATTGGAAGTGAGACCAGGAAGCCGCCGACGCTCATCCAGAGACCGTTCGCGAAGGCGATAAGTGCCAGTGCGACCACGAAGTTTGGAAACAGTGATGTAACCAGAACTACGAGTGATTCTGCGGCGATGAGGTCCAGGAAGAGCCACATGACCCAGACGAAGAACGCGCCGCCAGTAGGTCGTAGATTGATCATCCAGTAAGAGAAGATAGAGAAGAGGATCGAGATCAAGACTAGAGTAGGTGTCAGTAGATGTCACGCAGCAGTGATCTCTTCCGACTTACACAAATACGGAAGCGCAATCAGAAAGTTCGAGAGCAAGAAGGCGGTCGGGCCATATAGACCGTTTGCACGCTCCTTCACGAACATGGAGCGGTCCTCCAAGAAGGCGGGAACGTAGGCCACGGCCATGAAAGACATGAACGCAGAGCCAAAGAACTAGCAACCTTGTCAGCGACGCGCATGTGTACCGAAAATACCTCACTTACGATCGCGTTGATGAATGGCTGTATGTGATCCTGACGAGGGCTCAAGCGCAGCCACACAGTACCCATCATGATCGACAAGCCCATGTACATCACGACTCGGATCCAGTAGGCGACCAGATCCCGATAGCTCTTGATAAAAGCCCTATGCAGCAGAGTGATGACCTGTGATGCAAAAGGCGCATGCGGCACGAAAGGTGTCTTGACATCTTCACCGAAAAGCTCTGCAATCTCACTGTCCAGTGCTTGAGCCTGCTGCGACTGCTTCCAGCGAGTGAAGATGGCATCGAGGCGAGCTTGATCGATATGGGTGCCGAAGTCCGCGTTAGTGATGTCGAGCATATGCTCAGCAGGGTTCGTGAGATGCGGTATTGGCATGCCGATCTCGTGGAAGTAGTCCTCAAGGAATGACGCAAGGCCGAAGTAGCAAGGTCTACCCTTTGACAGCAGCATGACTTTCGAGAAGAGGTCCAATGTCTTTGTCGACGGCTGGTGGATGCTGGCGATTACAATAAGCTAGTTCAGCATTAGCGAGATGTTCGACAATGCTCCAATCGTGCTGATGGGACTTACGTTGTTCCGACGCGCGAGCTGGCTGATGAACGACATGACCTCGTAGCTGGCCGTGGAGTCGAGACCACTGGTTGGCTCGTCCAAGTACAGCACTGATGGTCCGGTGATGAGTTGTGTTGCCACGCTGACTCGGCGCTTCTGGCCGCCAGATATGCCTTTGCGGAGCGGCGATCCTATGAGTGTGCGGCGTTGATCGCTGAGACCGAAGGACTCTATCAACTTCGAGACACGATCTCGTATTTCAGCTCGAGTCACACCACTAGAGGAGCGCATTAGAACACATGTGCACATCGCAGTCCTGGCAATACTTACCCCGGCAATGCGAGCTTTGCGGCAAACTTGAGCGTTTCCTCGACGGTCAGAGATCCCATAAGGGTGTCTTCCTGCTCCACAAAAGAGCTGATGGCTCGATGAGTACCCAAAGGGGACTGCTTGCCATTGATCAAGACATGTCCTGAGTTTGCGGCAGTTCGGCGAGCCAGAGTGTTGAGCAATGTCGTCTTTCCCGATCCAGATGGGCCCACGAGGGCCAGCATCTCGCCAGGTCTCACCACTCCAGAGGCTCCATGAAGTATATCACGATCGTGGCCAGTCGTCCTGTCCTTGACTGTGACTGTGAGATTTTGCCACGCCAGGCTTCTGACTGTCATGTTGGAGAAGTAAGACTCCCCGCTGAGTCGCTTCTCAACATCTTGGGTGTCAACGTCGCTGCTGAACTTGTTCTGGTCTTCGGGCGGCATGATGAGCATTTCAATGTCTGATCGGTATGAGTCGCGAGTCATCAGTCGGCGTCAAGCAAGAATGGAAGTGGCTCTTCACTTCCACAACAGCCCGTAATTGCTATGAGGTCTCATGATGTCTCCGGGCGTCGGCTGGGCCTTTTGTTGAGGATGTGAGGAGGCAAGGCGACGCGCATGCGCAAACGGCGATGTTTGCGACTGGTTTCGGGGCGCATTGCAGGGTAGACCCTGTAGACGTGGTCGCGCCAAACGACGGCGGGTCGAAAGCGTTCCCCGACGCTTCGCTACAGGTGTAGCGCTGGATGATGCTCGGTTTGCACAAGCGTGGGCGCAGTGATTCGCGGTGTCGCATCGTGAGAATCTACTAGGTCAACGGACCAGCTAAGTCGCCGATGTGGTAGGACTAGCCGCCATAGCAGAGGCCAGCGGCGTGCATAAGTTTCTGTTGGTCAGACAGCGACTCCAACATGTGAAAGATGCCTTAGCAAGCAGAAAAACTTCGATACATAGCATGGTGTTGTACAGTACAGCAGGCAGATGGTAGCGACCAGATCGGCGGGACAGGAGTCGTCTGCAGTGTGACGGACATGCTTGCAAACTGACACAACGAGCATGATGACCATGTTTGCACTCCACAGTGGGGGCCGTCGTTATATGGCGAAAGTCGGATCTCGACATGAACGACATGGCCACCGCCACTTCCTCATCAATGAATGCGTCGGGACGAAGGCGCGCGGAGACGGTGATGAAGTGCGAGTGTGGAGTGGTGCAGGCGGCACACGTGGCATGCCTCCACATACAATGTCTTGCAGCTGCAGATGAGCGACCTGCATCGCCGTCCAGCTGTTCGTTCAGCTGGGAGCAATGCATACCTTGCTTGGCATATCCACGTCTAGCACCTCCCTGCGCTCCGTCATGGAGGTGCCACCGCCGTCCTTGCAGCTCGTGTAGTAGACATCACTGTTCGTTGCTATCTTTGACGCGAAGACAGCGTGTTCGGCGTCTTCAGCTTCGCCACTTTCACGCTCGGCATCGTGACAACCCTATCCCCTCAGAATGTACTGACAGCAGACGCAAAGGCCAGATGCAGATGCGTTCCGAGAGATGACTGCTGGCCACTCGAGAAGATCTGGACTACGTTCAATGATACCCTTGGCAGCAATCTGGTCGCAACCATACCTTCGGCAGCTTCGTGCCACCACACCCGCCGTTTCGGCGACTACAATGCCACAGCCTGCCGTGAACTTCAGGAGATCTGGACCTTGCCTGAGACTCAGTGGGTCATTCGGTAAGATGCCACCGGACGTGAGATATGCTTACAACACATTAGCTACAACTCGTCGTCTTCGATCATGGCACCGTACTTCGCGAACCGAAGCTGTGATCCTTTCACTGCTACATCGTCGCATTGTATCATTGTCACGTATGTCAGCTATGCAGTCGCTGTCCGCTGCGCCGAAGATGTGAAAGAGGCTTTGGCATTTGCCAAACGCCACAATGTCCGGGTAGTCATCAGGAACACCGGCCATGACTACAATGGCAAATTCACAGGTGCAGGGTCACTCGGATTCTGGATGCATCATCTCAAAGATATCCGGATCTTTGACTACCACGGTCCCTACTACAACGGCAAGGCCATGCAAATGGGAGTCGGCGTGCAAGGGTTTGAAGCATACGCTGCGCCAACAACATCGATCTCACATCAGCCTACCGTAACATCGCCAAGAATGGCGGCTCGTTCTTCACCGTCGGGATAAACGCCTCCAAAGCAGTAGCCGGCGGCGTGTACAACTCGGTCAATCCGGCTTGGCGAGAGACGTTACTCGACACCGTCATTACGACACCATGGAACTTCACAGCTCCGTGGGCAGAGATGCAGGTGAACGCAAATGAGATGACGAATGTGTTTGTTCCGATGCTGAAAGAGCTCACGCCTGGAAGTGGGACATATGTCAACGAGGCGGATTTCCAGGATCCTGATTACAAGGAGAATTGTTGTCGTGAGAATTATGAGCGATTGTTGAAGGTCAAGGACAAGTATGATCCGGAGCATTTGTTCTATGCATTGACGGCGGTGGGGAGTGAATACTGGGCACGGCAGGACGATGGGAGGTTGTGTAGAGCTTTAAATGGCCAACGTCTCATAGAGGGTCAACACAGACACGCTACACAATTCACGGGGTACTCGTGGGTCTAGACCAAAGTAGCTCTTACTGACGCTATGTCCAAGCTAATCGACCGTGGGCGCTGGTGCAGGCGTCTCTGACGTGCTCGGTGTCGCATTGCCCGCGGTGACTTGTCGACTCTCCTTCTTCTTTGCTGCGAACGGGTTGCTGCCTCCCATCAACATGCTGCTCATCATGTCGAACATGGGGTTACTCTGGCTGGGGATCTTGATCCCGAAATACATCTCGCCGATCTGTAATAACGGCTCGTCCCACTGTGGCACTTCTTTGTGGTGTGCTGCGTAGTGTGTCTTGAGTTGATTGAAAAGGTCTTTTGTACCGCGCTGGATGGCAAGCAGAAGAAGTCCGAGGAAGTTGAGAAGCGGGAGGGAGGGGTATATCCGGATGTCGCTGCTCGGAGACGATATGGACTGTACTCCAAGGCCAGGGTGAAGGGAGGATAGTCTGCTTGTGAAGAGGAGCAGGGCCTTGTTCGCAGCGCGGGTGTTGCCAGTTAGCAGGTAAGGAAAGACGGCGCGGGCAGCGTAGTGTGATGCGGTTGAAGGCTCGTCT
Source organism: Dothistroma pini CBS 116487 (assembly GCA_002116355.1). NCBI lineage: Eukaryota > Fungi > Ascomycota > Dothideomycetes > Mycosphaerellales > Mycosphaerellaceae > Dothistroma > Dothistroma pini. The sequence goes on from MWSO01000035.1 coordinate 26,428, forward strand.
GAGGCATACCACTCGTATTCCATATCGGCCAAGGCTGAGGCTGAGTCGCTGGTTCCGAGGGTGAGATGTCGCTCAGCATCGTACGTCTCGCCCTCCTCAGCGTACAGCGATCCTATGACATGGTGGAGTTCAGGGTCACCAGCTGGGAAGTCGCTGTACTTGGCTGACCATCTGCGCAAATTGTCAATCCAATTCAAGCTACCCATGTGTTCAGGCTCTTAACTCACTCGACGATACCAGTCACAAACTTCTTCTTGCTAGGCTCATTTGGCGGAAACGCCCTTAGCAAGCTCAATATCCGTGCCTTGTTGGCGACATCTGCCTTGAATTCTGCCTTTTGGTAGACCTCCATCAGATATGTGCATAGATCGGAGCCAGAACCGCCTTGACCGGCTTTGAGCAGCATGAGTGCGCCATTCGAGAGGAGATCGGCGGCGGCGGGCCAGTCTTGAGACTTGACATATCGGTTGGCGATCGTTCGTAGCTGTTGGTGTGCTTCATAAAAGTCGCCCTCTTCGATTCTAGCTTGCTGTCAGTGTTACTTCTAGGGTATCTGTGAGACGGCATACTTGGCCTGCTGGCGCGCGAGGACCTTCTGGATCTTTGCGGCAGACATAGTTGCGGATATGAGGTGGTAGAGCTATGCGACAAGATGTGCGTGAAGTGAAAACAGGTTTAGTGTCTCGAGATGTTCACATGGTGAGCTGCCCATGTGTTTCAGCGCCCCACGTCGATAGGATGTCATCTCGCGTGCCCATCAAGTTTTGACGATATTTGATGAGACACCCCTGCGGCGCGTTGGCTTGCGTGTTCAGCGGTGTGAATCGTGGCGATGCACTTGACGAATGCGCCTTCTTTCTGCGACCAGCATTCACCAGGCACCGCTATCAGAACATCCCATCTCAAGCCTTGTCTGCTACTCGATCATGAGATCTGGTACCTTTGCACATCACCGGTCGCGACTATCGCGACTACCACAGAATGGCTAACGCTTCCTGCCCGTTCTGTGGCCACAATGGCAGCGAGTACTCTGTTCAGCTACATATCGAAGAACACCATACAGATGACTCCCCATTCATCCCTCAAGACGAGCGACCCAGCAAGAGAAATCGCATCTCGATCAACAGCAGCCGCTCAGCAGCAGTCAGCAACTCTTCGAGCCACGACTCGCTGCCCTCTAACGAGTGGACACGATGCACACGAACAGGATGCGGCGAGTATATTCGTTTGACCGACATCGACGAGCACCTCGATCTCCATGCCGCGGCAGCACTGCAAGAACAAGAAAACGAGCCGGCCCCTCCATTACCGCCTCGAAGGACGCCACCCCGAGACAGACCTGAGACGGCGAGGAGCAGCAAGACCAGCACTCCACCACGCAAGCTTGACAAGCTGAAGTTCAAACTTGAAAGTAGTCCGAGCAGAGGGTCCGACAGTATTTTGAGCTTCTTCTCCGGTGAGTGAGTGCAGCAATCGTAACATGTCTCTTAACTATATCGGACTTTCCTACTTGAGCCCTTCCGACATACAGGGGTGGTACGCCCGATCAAGTCATCCGACGCCGATCGTCAGCATACACGTGCTTAGTTCCCTTCCGCATCGTTGTTCGTTGCTGACACAATAATCTCCAGGCACGTCAAACTATGGCAGATCATCGACTGTCCGGCAAATTCGACCTCCAACCAATCCTGGACGACTCGGGAAGCGCGAACTTGGCCCCTATGCCTTCGAGAAGCGGATGCCCGACAAGGTCCGACATGCTCTTCTGCGTGATGCTCAGCCACAGCATACTCAACGCATCGGCAGTGATGGCCGTCTCGTGCGGCAGGCCTTTGTACCAAACGAAACACGAGGTGTGATTGATGTTCTGGCCGATTTATGCACTCTGGAAAAGGACAATGCCGCGACCTTCCTTTGCCATCCCTCCGTGCGGCATATTCGCAAACTGGAATGCGATGGCAATTTTTGCGGATACTGGAACATCCAGGTCCTGCTCACGTATGTGCAGTCCATGGATCGGAATGGGCCACAAACTCTGCCAACGGTCATCGAGATTCAAGAATTGATCGAACATGCGTGGGATAGTGGCGTCGGTGTATACGGGAGAACGGAGACTGGTGGCATTCTCAACACTCGCAAATGGATCGGTACCCAAGAAGCCTTGACGTTCTTCACACGTATCGGCGTCAACACGCAAGCGCTCGCATTCAAAGATGGCAGTGGCGACGATGACTCTATGGCCGCTGAAGAACTGCTAGATCATGTCGAGGCCTACTTCATTAGTGGTGAAGAAACAGCACAGAAGCATGGCACTTCCCGCATCACGAATTTGCCTCCAATCTACTTCCAACGAGCTGGGCATTCCATGAGCATCGTTGGTATTGAAAGAAAGCACGACAACTCTCGAAACTTGCTCATTTTCGATTCGTCTTTCGCAACCTCGAAGCCTATGAAGCGATTGATTGATGGACGGAAAGCGCAATCTTCAACTGAAACTCTTCTCAAGGTTTATCGCCGCTCAGACCTGTCGCTCACTAAATGGAGCGAGTTCGAGATTTTGGTGTAAGTCATGGCACAACCCCGCCGGTCATACTTTTCTGCTAACATGTGGTGTCTGCAGGCCTTTGAGTATACAAAGAACACAGTCACCTTGAGCAACTCGAAATATCAATTTACGCAACGGCAGCAACGACTGGATCTCACCAGTCCGCAAGAAGTTTCCAGTGAGGCTTTCATTCAATTACCCAATGGTCTGCTGTCGCTAGCACGAGATTGAACTATACCGGCAGCTCACGCCTCTGCAGGTGGCTGAGAGCTAGTCTCGCTCTGGAGAGCTCTTTACTTTCTGCCTTGGCGCCTCTCACTCAGGTTCTCTCGACCACCAAGGGCTCGGTCCCGAAGTCGACCCATGTTGCCCAGTCGCTGACTGAACATCTTCACTTGGTCAAATCACGGTCCCAACACGTTGCCCGTGGGTACAGAGCGACCCTATGGAGACTCCCTTGAGTTTGAATTCCGCAAGTCGAGGTCTAGGACCTTATACTAGACGCGTCCATATCATGCAGAACTGCCATCGACGACGTGACGCTACATTTCCTGACAAGAACGTCGAAGACAGCATGACATGAGAGTCGTCTCGGGCTTGACCTGGCCCGCCCAAGCCTTGATTCATGCCACAGCTTGGCCATCTCTTGACGTGGCCAACAGACAAAGATCCGGTACAATAGTCGCGAGGACGCACAGATTGGTTTCAGGTTCGCCCTTGACACCACGGGGATCGTGTACATTTGAAGCAACTCATTGTGGGGCGCGTTCTTTCGTAAAGTGCCGATCGCAAGTTTTACGCTTCCTATATAAGAGCATTGCCTCCCGCCTCTTCTTTTTGTGTGAGGTAAGCGTGGTACGTCTTGAGGACTACTTTTGTCTAGAAAATCAGTATGGGTTTCGGTCTCGCTAAGCCAAAGGACGAGCCTGGAAAGGCGTGGCCTGCCAGTGTCGTCGGCCTGTAACAGTGGTTGTGGTGCTCAAATGAAGTTCTCGAGCTGACTGATCACCAAGTTTCATGGTCTTTCGTGGTGTTCTGTTCGGACATGGCAGGCTGCAGAATCATGAAACCTCGAAAGATATGTTCACTCACCACGTCTTGCCCGGTTGATCAGTGGTATTCTGGCTATGCCTTACTGGATCCAAGAATTTAAGACTGGCGATGAGAAGGCATCACGGCTTCGCAGGACTCCCTGATCGTCTCAATCTTGTCCGCTGGCACATTCTTCGGGACTCTGTTAGCTGCGCCATTGGCTGACCGACTCGGCCGTCGCTTGGGTATCATGGTCAGCGCTGGCATCGTTTTCATCGGAAGGTTGAGAAGAAGCAGAGTGTACAGTATGAGGAGGCCACCAACGCGAAGGCTGAGTAGATGAGAGAGTCAACTGGGGCAAATGAAGGCGCTGAACGGAGCTCGCATTTAGTGCCTTCTATTATGGCCCACCCGGCCTTTCGACCAATGCGATGGAAACGCTGTCAATTCCAAGGGCAGTCGTAGAATACTACTCTGTACACAGCTTCATCACACAATTCTGGAGCACGAAACGATGAGTATGTGCCATGATTTGATCGTGACGCAGTCCACATGCATATTCATAAACTGCGCGGACGTGTGTCGTGCTGACGCTCTCTAGTATAGCATACTGCCATCTGCAGGCTCTGGGTTGACTCCACGTGGTCGTGCCACTCGCCTTGGCTTGCCGGTTCATAAGGGTAGATTGTTACGGCATGCCGAACGAAAAAGGGGAGCAAACTTGCCGAAGCGGCACGCGAACGTGAAGCATGGCAGTCATGTCGAATTCTACCGCGCCGTCGGGCGTTGCTCTACTATTGTAGCTCCTGCTTGAGGCAATGCGACCGGTGCACAGGCTGTGGGTCGGCTGTGCAAGGCTACAGCAAAGGAAGGTACAGCTCGTAAGCAAGATTTGACGTGCTCTGCCGTCTTCGGTGGGTCCATACCGATCTGCCGGATCGTTGAAGCTGTCGGCGACTTGTTCGCTCAAGTGTGCTTCGCGAGACATGAGAATGATCATCATCATCATCATCATCATCATTGGATTCAGGCGACATAACTGACATGCTCTTGTGGAGCAAGCTCGCTGCTGTCGTTTGATGCTCCTTCCATCAACACACGAGCAGTGCCGCTTTGCCAACAGCGAGAAGTGGCGGGACAGCACGCAGACTATACGAGACTTTCGGACAGAAGCTTGTAGTTGCTGTTTACTCCGCTGTGAGAGCTCTCGATAAGACCAGGTGGCCAATACACATCGCGACGTTGAGTCACACGGTCGTACGATGATTTTCAATATTGCGAGCGTGTCAGTGAGCTTGGATTGAAGTATGACCTTTCGACGAGCGAAGAGCTCATTGGGCAGGATCACTAAAATAGTGGTTCCTCACCTATGACTCCCACAGAGCTCGTCCGATAGCTGTCAACATGGTCATCGTCGAAATTGGATGATGCTGAGCTTTGACCATCCGGCGTCTTCAAAAGCCACGCTCCCCTCCAATTTCCTCCCACTTTCCTCTCCTCTACAACAAAATCACCTCAGTGAGTCTTCCCTCCCCTGTCCCTCTTACTGACTTCATCACAGATCATCAGCCTTCATGGCAACTCATTCAGGTGATGTCGTCCAACGGCAGGATCCTCAGGGGCCCCTAGCTGTCTCATTCTTTTGACATGCGAAGGGTGGCAATCGTCCGCCAGTACCATTCAACTGAGAGATGAGGTGTTCGACTCCCTCCATCGCCATCCGCCTTTCTCAAGGCCGTGTCTTTGGACACTTCTTTTCGGGAATGTCGTTCAACGGCAGGACACTGAGGGGCCCTAGCTATCATCACTCTCTTTGATATGCGAAAGGTGGCATTCATTAAGCCAGTACCATTCAACTCAGAGATGGAGGTTCAATTCCTTCCGTTCCCAATCGCCCTTGTGGCATCAACTCTTTTTCGGAGAGGTCGTCCAACGGCAGGATTCTAAGGGGCCCTAGCTATCATCATTCTTTTTGGTATGCGAAAGGTGGCATTCATTAAGCCAGTACCATTCAACTTAGAGATGTGGTGTTCGACTCCCACCTTCTCCAACCTTTTTCATCAGTGCGTTGGCCTGTGGGCTGGCGTCTGGAGAAGAAGTCTCTTCGTCTTTTGTGGTTGTGTATGTTGTCGTCGCATTCCATCTTCCCACGTCGCTGTCGTCGCGATGGTGTCCTGTTGTCGGTCTGTTGTTTTCCGCCATGTCTCGCCGTCGCCGTCTGCCGGCTGCCTGTCGTGTGGTGTGCTCTTGCGATCTTGGACCCTGGAGTCCATTCTTGCTAGCCTCATCCCCGCTCGCCGTTGCTGTGTCCAACGCTTTCTGCCATGACCAGGATTTTGAGGTGTTGTTGTTGTTGTTGTTGTTGCTGTCGTGCCTGCTTCATCCCCACAACATCGTCATCGCTGCCCTCTCGCATGCTGTGATATGCTGTGCACATCTTGCGCGGGGCTGTGTGCCACATCGCGATTTCGCAATGGTCTCAACACGTATTACATCATATCATATCTTCTTGCTGCACGCTGCTACTTCTACTTCGTGCTGCCGTACGGCATGTAAACTGAGAGCATTGCCGCATCAACGCGAGCCTTCGCCATCATCGCAGCCGGGATTCTGCGGTTCTTTACGCGTGCTGCCCAGGTGGCGTGATTGTCTCCTACGTCCTTCGATCAGCTAGGCATCCTATGCCCTACATTTGACTTGATCATGTCTTCAGTCATGTGCGCGATACACGGCGTGGACGTCGTGGTTCGATCTTCAAAGAGCCCACACAATCAATCGCTTGATACATGTATCTTACAGGACGTGACGTGCCTTACGATTGACACGCTAGGCACACGCTCGGCTCATCCTTCCTCCTTTGCGTAGACTAGGCCAGGGGTGTCTTGTCTCGCCGCGAGTTGTTGCTGGCGGTTGACGACTTCTCTATCCTCTTCATCAAGATCTCAGGCCCGGTAACCGCTGTCACAATGGCTCTGCATCGTACGTCCAGCTCACTGCTACGATGGCGATGATGTTCACGCGATGAAGTAGTTCTAGTGTGATGCTGCCCTAAGTCGCTCAACACTGACGGCGAACGACCTGGGAACAGAAACAACGAACAAAGACAGCCGACAACGACGGCATCTTCACCAATCGAACGATGAAGACATCCGCAAGAACACAGCTCGCCATGAATTGCCAGGCAATTGCTAGGCCAATCCAGCGCTACGATGTTAGACTTACGATGGAGGCGACTGCAGTGTGCCTAGCGAGCAAACCGCACGAATTGTTTCGACAATGTCACGAGGGAACGATGCTCCATCCACAGAGTGTCTCACAATCACGCACTGGAACACAGCATAAAAGTCGATGCCTGACACAATGGTTGATCGCTATGCCGAAGCTACATCCCTAGCGCCCGGTACTATGCTCGCGCGTCAAAAATTGCTCAGAACGATATGTAAGCCCAACTTGCTACCCATCGTTGACGCCGTATCTGCAGCTCAGCAATGCCGACATTGTCCCCTCGTAACACAACTCCGAGAAGCTCAGTTTCGCCTCGCTGCCCAAGTGCGACGTGGCAATGAACTGCAAGTCGATGCTCATGCCGGAAGATCTCGAGCTTCTCCGCTTTCTGCATATTCGTTGAGAAGGTGGTGTGGCAATCTAAGCACAATCCCCAGCAACGGGCCAGGGGGTAGGCTCATCGATAGTAACGTTCGTTCTGGTCAAGGTTCAGCAAAATCTGGGTGTGCCGGTGATGATCCGTTCGATAAGCGATAAGCGACTGTGAGTATTGAAGTGTGGTCGCGTGCGCACCTGGAGCGCAGATGTGATTGTTGTTGCAGAGCGATTTGCTTCTTCTGGTACCGTGATACAGTCGTTGAGAAAGACTTTGCAGTGGGCGCCGCTTGGCCGCGATCTGAACAAAGAACAGACACAACACCATAGAAGACCACAGGGATTCGACATTCGACCATACGACGGACGTAGCTCACTTGAGACGACATCATTACAACAGGAATGGCCACTGACTATGAGGCCGTCAGCCACACGATATCTGGTCTCAACATCTTTTGGACGGCCACAAGCAACACGATCTTGGTGTACCTCATCTACAATGCGTACATCAACATGCACTTCTTCATGGACTACCTCGTCAGGCCGGTGAGCGGCCGAAAGTACGTGGACTACATGGGTACGTGAAGTTATGAGAATGTCTGTCACTAATCAGGCGAAGCAAACCTGAAGCTGACAGATTTGAAGATCTCACACGAACCGACGACATCTGCTTCTTTCTATGCTCTGGAGCTCTGGCAACTTTCTCGATCTTAGTCATGAGTGTCTGGTACGCCGTGATCGATGTCTTCTGGCCGATGCGATTCGTCTTCTGGTCTTCGGCGATGCTGTTCCTCGCTGCCACGGTATTCGGCATCGTGTGGGATCTTGGCATGCTCAGGTGGGCCACGAAGGTCATTCGAGCTTGTCAGCACTTCCTTCGAAACGGTGAGAAATGAGACATCGATTGCGCTGTTGAGATCTCGTTCTACGTGCTTACATGAGCATCACTTTGTCGTCGAGTCGGCACGATTTGAAGAGTGGGGAGCCACGGTGAGGAACTTGCGACGCGGTCAATCCGAGATGATGCTATGTGGTGCAAGATTCAGGTAAAGTACACTTCAACATGCGCAGGTCACTCGTCGGCTAATGGCCTGTACTCATGGACTCATAGAACCGCAGAAAGCGAGACATGAGACCGGAGATCAGAGATGAAGGATTGGGTAGATGTGCTTCGTGCGGAGCCGAAAGCATATAAGAGATTTGCGACACTGCCTCATCGACTTTCCAAGCACACAGACTCCCTTCCCAGTCACATTGACACGCTCCTGAACCCCCTGAACCCCATTTCGTGCCTGTTTGCTTTCAGCTTCGGCGCGCTTCCCCTCTTGCTGCCGCTCTTTCCTCCCGCGCTTCTGCTGCTGATACGCCTCCTTACCCGTGGCAGCCCCAGGCAACAGACTTCTCAATTACGCGATCCTCGCTCGAGCTCGAGTGAATTGACACATAGCCAAGGCTAGGTGACGAAGGATTATACAGGGCTATGTCCCTCAACGCTCTCCTCTTGTCGAGGCAGAGTTGCGTACCTCAGAGGAATCCGTGGCGTCGTGAGTTCTACTCCTGAACGGACAAACATGCGCCTACTGTCAATGCTGTCAATTTTGATTGTTGCAGCTAGTACTGTTGGCCGGAGCGGGCTCGGTGAGAAAAGCAGGCCTCGCTTGGCGGCGCAGTGAGTGAGTCCCAGGTAGCATGTGATGCACTAAGCCGGACCTTGTCTTCGGCTTTCCCAGATTTTGATCTCCAATACCTCACTCTCGATGGAAGTCCTCCTCTACACTACCTACACTTCATCTCGACTTCAACCCCTCCCCCTCGTCGTGATCGCGAAGGACAAAGATACGACGGGATGCGTATGTACATCTTCTGTCAGCTTCTCCAACCTTTGGCTCAGCCACTGTCGAAGTGCGACGCCGAGTTCTTACTCTCGCTGCCATTGAGGGTCACCGGCAAGGTGGCGAAGAGAAGTCATCACTCCTAAGGTCGATCCGTCACAGCGTCGCTGGGGCGACCATTGACAAAATGCAAGCTCAAGCAGCCCAGAGGCTCGCCATAAGCGAAGCTGCTCGAGGATCTAGGGTCCAAGAAGAGTGCAAGGTCGAAGGCAAGGGGATGTCGTGGAAAAGCCCTACTGCCGCCATCCCTCACGCTGCCACCGCGCGAGTACCTGCCAATTCTCGTTCCTAAGATCAAAGCGCCAACAATGTCGGAGAGACGTGCCAATTCGGAACGCGGGCGCTGACAAGCGTCATTTCGCTGCCTATCCGGACGGCTTCGTCGCTTGAATAAAGACAGTAGCAATTAGTAGCTAAGCGGGTTTGCTAGCGCTTCGTATTATCGGAAGACTTGCGAAGGGAGCCAACGGCCTGGTCAAACTCATCTTTCCTGGTGTCCGCGATATGTCTGGTGCTTGCAAGGCTGCTCGGCGACTTCTTCGTAACGTTAACAACCCAGGCGATCATTCGGCGAACCGGTCAGCTCCAGGTTTTGGCATAATGTTGGATGGAGTACTTCACAGGGGGAGCCAGTTGGTGGGTACCTTGAGGCAGTAAAGCAGGAGATGGCCTAGGTCAAACGGCGTCTGCAAGTCGCGCGGTGAATAAGGCGTGATGAGCGCTCGAAATCGGAAGCATGGCGTTGCGGGTCACGTTTGCTATTGTTTTCTTTTCGGGATCTTCATTCTTGCTTGTTTATTCATGAATGTCACGGAGACACTTGGACTGTACAGAACTGGCAGCTAGGGCTGCGACACGGGAGTATGGCTTGACAGATTGGACGGATTGCTGTTGGGTTGTCGATGAGAGTTGCTAGCGTTCCGTGTTTGGCTTTCATTCTTGCTTGTCTCTTCATGGGCGCCATGGACATGCTTCAACTGTATCTTGGCGTTACTGAATGTTTAGGTCGTTGATGGCATGGCGGTTGATTCTGCTGGCGTTTGGAGGTCGGACACGTCGAGATACTACTACTCTAATTGCTTCCTTTGATTAATGGATTAATCACGATGGAAGCATACGGCCTCAGCGTCTCGCCGCAGATGGTCACTTTGAATTATGGTTGCTATGCCTTATTAGGGAGCTCCAGACATATACATCGGACATAACCAAAATCTCGAAATCACGTCCGCTCGCAGGCTATTCGCGGCTCTGTTCGTACAACACATCGAGGTTATAATAATATGAATTTATAGGAATATAGTCCTTAATTAAATATAGGGTTTATAAAAGTCTTAAAGTAATCCGCCTACGAATAAGCTATAAATACTAGAAAAACGATATACTAAAGAC
>MWSO01000038.1:0-10606 GCA_002116355.1 Dothistroma pini CBS 116487
GGCTCTAAAATAATATAATAGCTTAATCTTACTACTTTACTTAGTAACTACCTTAACCCTAAGGTATAGCTTATAGGATTACCTTTAGGCGACAATAAGGTTAATTTATATGCTATAGACTACTACTATTTACCTACATGGCCGGACGGACCTATATTATATTCTGGCCATCCGGCCAGATCCCTATTGCCTGTCTATCCAGCCGGCCAGTGTCCGGACTAATGGCCAGCGAAAAATTGGCCGTCCATCAACCACCTTGGGGAGATACGTTGAGTGATGTTGTGGTTTTGGAAGTTGAGAAGAGCGAGGCAACAGACAAGACGGCCGATGCTGGAAATCAACATCAGTGGTGGCCGACACCTGCCGGACTTTGCGTAAAGCCCTCTGTTGCAGTGACCTAATAGTCAGCGAAGTAAGAGCTGAGTTGGATGTGAGAGTCTGGGAACACCTTCCGTACGGACATGGAGCCTTCCGCCACCAAAGAGAGGTCGAGGCTTTTAGACTGTTCCTGCCAGTCGACTGATCGTTGAGATATGAATTCTCACCAACTCTGCGTGTACACGGAGGCGATCTTCCCTTCGCTTGGTATGAGCTGACGACGAGAATAGAGTCCGATCTACTTCACGAAGCCAATGCTTCAACGCAAAGCTATTCTAGCCAAGTGAAGTCGCACCTGCCTTTGATCTCACTCAAAGCTTCTATACATCACTGATCTACTCGATTCCGTCCCTTCCTCACACATACATACCAGTCCCATCACAATACAAGAAATGACCTGACCGCACCCATCACCGCACCTGCCGGCGGCTCAAACACCGCTTGAAGCCATCGTTACCACAAAGCGCAAAGACATGGAAGAATCATTTGGTCTGTTCGAAAACCCTTCGCCCGCCAGAAGCAGTCAGTGGTCACTACAGCCTCGGCCGGAACCAGACTTCCGGAATGAGCTCAGAAGTTGCTAAGCTTGAATGCTTCTATGTCTCGTGGCACGCACATCGAGGCTCTACGATTTGACATATGGGCCAAGAGCGATCGACATGTGCTCGGATTGCCGGATCCAGCAAATTTTGATCCTTCGGCATGCAGTCTGTATGTCTTACTGAGACAGAGCCATTGCACATGAAATTGACAGAATACGATCTCTGCGTCACTCCTATTGTTCTTGATGTACGGTCCAAAAAATTGGATACAGCCGCGAGGGCTGCGGGCAACGATGCTCGGGCCAGGATGTAATCGAGAGGTAGTTTTAGTGCACATCTTGAATGAGATCCGTGAGTACTGCGGCCAAATACTCTCGTACCAGCACGTGACGGGAAATGGGATAAAGCCGAACATCAGTACAGCTCATTGACAGAATCTAACCCACAGCAGCACCTCACGCCCCGAACTTAACAGGCTTGCTTCTGAACCTCCCACTCCTCCTCGGTCCATCATCCTCCATGACAGCGATAACATCGGCAACAGCAGCGGTGTTCCTCCTCTTGGTTCCTGGCGCGGCCTTCCCACCCTTCCTCTTCGTCACTCTAAAGGCCCTACCACAAGTCTCACAGGCCCTCTTCTTTGGGACACTCCTCCTGGGACTAGGCGGCAAATGCGATTTGGTCGGCGTATCAGGCAGTCGACGAGGATGATCTAGCTTGTTGATGTACCTGAGCGGATCGACCTTGCGGACATGGTAGTCTTTGAAAGTTGACTTTGGCTTGGTCATTCGGGTGGAGGTGAGAGTTCGGGGAGGATGTGGTGTTGATGGTCGTCTGCTCATCACCTCTTCAAAGCTCTCTGATGGTCCGAGGGGTGTGGATGGGCGACGGGTTGAGTTGAGAGAAGCCGCACGAGACAGAGGAGAGCTTGGACCCGGGGTACTGGGCCCTGGAGAGTAGCGCGGAGAATAGTGCGGCGAGTAGCGCGGTGATATAGAAGCGGTTGGTTGGAGGAACGCTGTGCGGGACCTTGTCTCTCTGCTCTCCGAGAGATGGGACTTTGCGGAGTGGGGTGGCGATTCGGGTGAAGATGACCTGAGAGAGGCCGTGCGAGATCGAGGAAAATTGCTTTCCCGAGGATTGCGCTCTGGAGCATAGCGTGGCGAGTCGGGTTGAGAGTCCAGATAAGACGTCAGATGGGACATAGCATCCCCATCCGAGGCGTAGTGCGAAGGAACAAAGGGTGAATCCAACTTGACTGGAGCGTTTATATCGAAAACCTGATCAGCCACAGTAGATGGTGTAGCAGCAGAATAACGACGCAAGTGCAGTCCATGCGGGATTCGAGGATGAATAGTCGCTGTCGTACCAAACTTGGGACTGTAAGACTTCAGCGACGATCGCAGCGGAGCAGGCAGCTTTCGAGAGCTGGGCCAAGTTGGAGCCCACGACCTATCGCCCTTCTTGGAAGAAGTCTTCGGCGACCGATACACAACTCGATCATCAATTGAGACCCTCTGCTGCCTTGCCTGTTCTTCGGCTACCTGAGCGTTCTCTGCTTCCCATTTGGCGTTGATCTTGGCAATGTCCGAAGGTCGTCGTACTTTGGCACGTCGAGGCTGACGAAGAACACTGTTGCCGAGACTCTCCTCTTCTTCCGGGCTCAGCGGCATCTCAGCGTATTCATCATCCCGGTCAGAGAGCTCACTTGACTCGTCGTCTTCTGCGTATAGCTGGTCGTCGTCGTTGTCCTCTTCCCACGCATCGCGGTCAACGGTCATCTTGATCTCGTCATCAACGTCCTCGGGGTCGCCGACAGGCTGCTTGTCGACATTTCCGGCATCAAGAGCATCATAACCATCACCCTCGAGCTGACCAGTACCCGAGCCCCGGAGAGTAGAAATCGTGTCCTTATTCTGCTCAGAGACTAGCTCACGCTCACCGTCGAAAGTGACAGAGCTCGAATCTGACCCATCATCGGGATAGAGGAGGCGGTTGAGTTCAGGAACCCAATCGAGCAGCACATTGTCGGGATCATAGGATGAAATGTCAACATTAACTTGTGCGGTAGCGTGCAGAGGGCTATCACCAAGCCCCTCCCGCTGGCGCATTCGTTCATTGATCCAGCCAAACGGCCAGTGATCAACCTGCCACTGGCTGTAGAAATCGGACAACTCGTCAAAGTCTTTCTCGCCGAGGTCGGGATAGAGCTTGCGAACGTTGGACAGCATGTTCTGACGCCCGGTGCTGAAGAAGGGTCGCATATCCGAGATGGGCTTTTCTATGACGAAGTCTTGAAGCCACTGCTTAGTTTTGATTACGTCCTGAGATTGTGCATCGAAGGCAATATTGACAATCATCCAAGCAGCAGCTGGCTTCAGACAAGTGCGACCAGCCAAGAACGCGCCGGTCAGACTTCGAAATTCTTCGCTGAACAAGCGGACCAGCCGAGCTTCATGGGTCTTGTCGACCTCGAGTTCCTCCATGATGAAAGGCTCCTGGGCAAGCTCCTTCAATTCTGGGAAGAATACCTGCATCATAGGCGCCCAGTCTGCGAGCACTTCTTGCGGATGTCGTTGCTCCACATCAGCACGGAGCCTCCCCGCTAGATCTTCGACTCCGTCGTCCGCAAGCTCGAGAGCGTATCTGTTGAGATATTCCAAAGGGTAACCTTGGTCGTAACAAGACTGAATCGTCTCTCGTACGGCAAAATGTTCTTCGCCTTGCCAGCGGTGAGTGATGCGCTGCAACCCTTCGGCGAGGACCTCCTCGGCTTTTAGCTTATTGCTGGCAATAGATTTGACCAAGCGAAAGTATGACTTGCTTCCATAGAGTACTGTGGGGCTGAGATTCTCGCTGTACCACTGACTGGCCATAGCAAGCTGGTGCGCACGTAGAGCTCTCCAGCCGTATCTGAGTATGATGCGTATCTCCTCGTAGTAGTAGTCTTGTCTGTAGCCGTTTGTCCAGCTCAACCCTCCTAAGCTCGTGAGACGAATATGGGTACCAGCGGACTCTCCCGGCTGCGCTACGTAAGCGAACTCCTCGCCAATATCCGGGACATGATCGTAACCCAACTGCGCATTCAGATCAACTCCAATGACGTCACCTCCATCCTCAATATCGTCGTCGATCTTCATCCGTTCCTCGTCCAGTCTTGAATCTTCAAGGCCAGTGACCCAAGCAAGCAGGTCGCCCCATTTCCAGGGCGCGAGCATCGACATCTTGGCAACTATCTGTTTGAATAAGTGAGTAGGAGCATAGTGAATTGACCGAGCAAGAAGCTGCAACAAGTTTCTCAAGGTCGAACAAAGGAAGTGCACAATGTGCTGAAATTGACCGGATCCGGCGATCTCGAGCTATCAAGCTGGAAACTTACTGTATGGAACAAAGAGAATTGCGCAGGCTCTGATGAGGAACGATGGACAATAGCGACATCTTCTAGCACGTGGATGTGGTATTAAACGATGTCGCTGGCCGACTTCCATGCTGGATCATGTTGGCTGCTTCGAGGAATGCTTCAGTGGTCATCCAAGAGGTCGTCTTCGACGGTGGCCTTGCCCTTCCTTGTCTCGTTCAGTATTTCAACAGCATGTTCACACCCACTCATGATGACTTTGGCTTCTTTCTTGCTGCCGATGGCTTCGCTTTCGGGCACAATGGTGGTAAGGTAGTATTTCAAGCCTGGTAGCATTTCCTGGATTGCATGCGCCTGCTCAAAGGTCTGCTTGACTGCATGTTCAAATCCTTCCTTGTGAGCCTTCTTCCGCAGCAGGATCATGATCGTGACCAGCATCGTCTCAACGAACACTCGTGTCTTTGATGCCAAGGCGCCGAAGTCGAGTGCCTTCAGGATCGTGATGCGAAGCAGACCCTCGGCGACGAGAGTTGCGTACAGCTTGGCCAGATTGTACACTTTCCTCACATCCATTTCCTCGGACTCTTCAGGCTCGTCATCGTCCTCGTTTTGGTTCTCACCAAGTCTTCGGAAGATGTCGAGAAGCGCAAACTGCCAAGCTTTCCACATCTTGTGGTCACCACAGAAGCGGCAAGCGATCAAGGTGTAGAAGTGATTGTAGACAGGCTCCGCACCGACACAGTGAAGGAGCACTCGTGGGATTTCTAGCTGCTGCTTGTTCTTCAAGTTCAGCTTTTGGACGCGCAAGAAGGCATGTTCCGGATCAATGGCGCCAGCAACGGCAGTGAAAATCGCACGTCGCACGTCAGTGTTCATGCCTTGTTGTCTGGCAAGCTTGCCAAGATCGATACCGCCTGCATCAGCATCGGATGCTCCAGCAGTCTCTTCTTCGATGTCGGCTTTCTCGATCTTTGCCGTCGATGATTTCGACTCATCCTTCGGCTGCCAACTTGCTCCTATTAGCCACCACTTGCCCTTCTTGTCGGCATCGCGAAGATCAGCAAGGCCGATTCGGAGCGGCTCTGTTGTCTTGACAGTCTTGATACTGCCGAGAGTCTTCTTCATCCGCTGCATGTGCTCAGCACTCAGTGCGCTAGCCGCAACTCCAGTCTTGACACGGTTGTTCTTCAGGCTATCGATCTGCTCAACCATGAACTGAGTTCTCACGCTGACGTTGTCTTTTCCAACAGCTGAGATTGTGCGATGCAAGAGCAACACGATATCTTTCAATGCAGTGGGATCATCTGAACGGAGCTGCTGGCCAGAGATTCGAATGACTCTCACCAACAGCTCTGTGGAGTTCTCACTAAAGTTTTCTCTTTCGAGGAGCATTCGGACGTAGTCGAACAAAATATCGGCTGAGATCGCGTTGAGTGTGTAGAGATTCGCCAAGAATGCGAGCAAGTTCAGAGCCTGCTTCCCTTCTGTCGCAGCAGCAGCTTTGCTGTAGTGCTCATCAAAAGCTTGCACAATGGCTTCCAGCATCTGGGCGCCAAAGTCTGTTCCAACTGTGCGGTACAATGCTGCCGCAAAGCCTGCATGCAGAATTAAGAATGTGTCGTTCAGCACGGCAGGATCGCAGACCAGGCCACGTAATAGCTCGACAAGGGTGGAAGTCACGTATTGCCGTGCGTTCCTCGTGTAGACTTCTTGGACGGCCTGCAGGATGGAGATGAGATTCGCTTCCGAAAGTCGATTTAACTGACCTTGTAGTTGTCGACGAAGTTGCTTCAGTACTTCTTCGTCCGAGGAAGGCGCCTTTCGCATAGAGGGCGGAACGTATTTGGCGCCGGGCGCCGCATCGCTTTTGGTTACAGGCGCAACATATGGATTCTCTTTGACCTGCTTTGCTGATGCTGGCGGTGTGGCCTCCCCATCGCTGACAGCATCGTCTCCGTCGAAGTCTTCGAAATCGCCCTCCGACAACTCGTCGTCCGAGAAAGGGTTGTCTAGATCACCAGGCGCATCGTCCTCCTCGCTGTCCCCAAGATCATCAAAGTCGCCAAAATCAGCCCCCTCTAGATCGCCATCTTCCTGTTCGCTCTCGACTAGCTCCGTCTCCTTCTGCACCACGGCAGTAGCTTTCCGTCTCTTGCCCTGCAGCCAGTCGTCGTCTTTGGGCCTCTTCCTTTTCAATCCCGACTTACCGTCACTGTCCCCATCTGAACCATATACTAGCCAGTCAAGCTCGTCATCGCCTGTCTTCTTTGACTTCTTGCCCTTCATGCCCAGCTTCCTCTCCAGCGCGGCGATCTCGGCATCATGGTCTTCAAGCTTTGCCTTTGCACCCTGCCTAGATATCGATGGTTCCGCCAGCTCTTTGCCAAGCTCCAACTCTCCCTCATCTTCGCTTTCCTCCTCTTCGTCAGACTCCGGTATCGGTCTCTGCTTCAAAATGGACTTGACAGGCTTGACAGTCTTCGTGGGCGCCTTCGACTTCGCTATAGGCTTGGATCGTGGCGCAGACTGATCGTCTTCGGAGTCACTTTCTTCCCGAGGCACTGCTACTCTTAGCTGCGGTTTTGGTGCTGCCCGTATCGACTTCCTCTGCAGTCGTTCCTGCTTTCGCTTGTCCTTGCGGGAAATGTCGCGTTTCTTGCCGACTCGTCCCGTATCGACCTTGTCCAGTAAGACTGCAGGCAACTTTGGCCCTCCGTAATTAGATCGGCTCATCGTGGAGCATGTGCGATCATGCTTGGTGAATGGCGACTGGGCAGAGAAGATGCATCCCAACTTTGTGGCGGAGATTTCGCTTTCGGATCGGATGATCTTGCACATCCCACATCCTGAACCCCACGCGATCAGTTCCGAGCTATTTCGACTACACCTTCACCACGACGCCCATATACAGCCTGATACCGCTCTGTCAGTGCGTAATACCAAGCTCACATCATGCCCGAACATCTGGGTCACGATGAGGTATCGAACAATGGCTCAGATGGCACGTCGACACAGCTCAAATTGACACGCGACAGTTCTTCACTCAACTCATATCCTTGATCGAAAGGACCCAGCAGAACGGCCACGGCTCAGTACACCTCACGCAGAAACGACGTAAGAGACTACGACCTTTTACGATCTAACTACACATACTGATCGCGGCCAGTAACATACGACCTCTCCACCAAAACCCCAGCACCGAAGTCCATAGACGACTCGTTAAGCGATCTCAACCCACCAAACTCGCTTCCCTTGATCATCCGGGCGACAGATGGCAAAAGCCAAGATAAAGACCGGAAGAAGAAGAAGGACAAGATCAAGCTCAGCACGATTGTACAGCCAAATGATTTGGAGGCTTTCTTCACGAGGTATGCGGAAGTGTGCAAGGCGAGTATGCAGAGTTTGAAGAAGAGGGATAGGAGCAAGCGGAAGAAGGATAAGAAGGGGAAGAAGAAGGACCCGAGTACTGGGGAGAAGAAGTGATGGACTGGGCGATGCGAGGAATGATGCCACGACTATTGATAAAGGGCACTATGGGATAGGAAAGGCCACACGAGAGCTTATTCGCGCTGCGAGATCGACAGGACCTTGTCCTGACGTTTCCCAGAGCGCTCGTAGAGAGACTTCTGGCGAACGAACAGTCAGAGGCATAGCTTCCACTCAATCTTCGTAGGGATGGCTGGTGCCACGTCGAGCAAGCTCCGCCCGATCGATCTCTGGAAGAGTCGAGTAGTAAGTAGAACCCAAACGAAGACTTCTGCCGATGTTTGCAAGCGTTGACGACGTATGTAGAAGCGCACTCGCCGCCAAGTGTGTGCCACTATCCTACGCTGCGCCTGTTGACCACACTCCGATTTGACCTCACTATATACGCGATCAGTTAAACCGAGCAGACCCCCATCAGGTCAAAACTCGATTCACGAGCGGAGTCACCTTGCGAGAAGCGACGTGGCTGCAGTCGCTCTCCATCTGAAGCGCTAGTAGCAGCGGTGAATGTTCGTTTGCTCTCTCATTGGTCCGGGTCAGGAGCCATGTTCCTTACCAGCCATCTCTCGTCCAGATCTCAATGGGAACATGATGCTATTGTCGACAGAGATCCAAGATCTTCTCTTCCTACTTCAAAAAAGCTTCTCCTCTCAAGTGACATTCTCTAATCTTTACTGGTGCGGGGAGTGTACTGAGACGCGGAGACTAGCCCAGCAGCAGGAGCAGTCTCCACAGCCGGCTTCTTTTGCACCACCTATCGAGATACCAGAACTGCAAGCGCCATCGGTTTCAGCGTCGCCAGGTCCTACATTCACCCGTCATAACGGCGTCGCAGGCACGACGTTACCCGCTGCCACACCACAGGCTCCTGGGCCAAAACCGAGGGTCGAGAAAACGAAAGCTTTCGCGCGACTCCAGTGATGAGAAAGCCGATGAAATACCTTCAATAAGACTCAACTTCAAGAATCCTGCTCTTTCTCAACCGTTCTACAGGCCAGACATGTCCTACCTGCAACTCCAAGCAGCAGCGTGGTACTCCAACAACCCCGGCACACTCGGTATCACCAAGGATGGCTCCTCTTTGCAGCGGATTAAGACCGGCACGGAGCGGCCAGAGATGTACATTTCCATCTCCAATATCAAGGATTACAAGAGACTCGATAAGACCCGCCTCAGAATCGACCTGAACCCAGTCGGTCCTCGCATTTAAATTTCACCCGGGAAGCATCACTGGCGGCACAGACCATTGAGCAGTTCACGCAGCTTCTGGACGCTGGAACGCCACAAGAACTGCCTTCTCAGCAAAGCAGCAATGAGAACATGGCACCGCAGAGTCGAAGGTTCCACGCAACACGCAAGCGTAAGACTTCGGTGGGCAACGACGGCGCTACACACCCTACCCAGCCTGTATCTTTGATTGACCGTAATCTCGTAAACCGAGACGTTCACCGCGATGTGGCACCCCAGAGACCTCACTCGGATGCCGACATGCTTGAGGAAGAGCGGGACGTTGTCATTCTCCGCGAGTGCTGGAACGCCGACGGCACAGAAAGCTGGCCACCCGACGTCATCAAGCGGACTGACCAGAACTCGCTTGCCGACAAGCAGCACAGAGTGAGCGGCTACGACAGTGCCAAGCTCATGCTGCAGTGGCTTGCCCGGAGGAACAGATTCCATGGGATCAAAGACGCTTCTGCCTTCGACAATTCCAGCAGTACGCTCACTAGGATACTGATGCAGAGCAAGGTCATCGAGTACCTTAGGTGGGAGGTCGAGTCGCTTTGGCGTGGTTCGGACAAGTACCCGTCTGGGTACGCCGCAAAGTACCTAGAGATTCGTGACCGAGTGGAGGGTGAACGGCCAGCCGTGACAAGACACGCACAGTGTTGCTGCTGGGAAACAAAAATCTGCGACTACGATCTGCCTGTCGAGTTGAGGCTTCGCAAAGAGTAGAACGGGGCGAGGAGCGACGCTGCGGGCGAGGTGGTGGCCTAGGAGCAAGATGAGGATTTCAAGACAAAAAGTCAAACGAACGACATTTTGCGATCTTAATACAGTACATCTTCAAAATGACGACTTTGAGAGACAAACAATTTTTAGAAGTCGAAAGCAGCGGTGCTAAGAGTGTGACAGCGCTGGACGCCAGATACAGAGGATATATAAAGGTTGCTGCGTGACAGCTACTTGGGAGGAAGCACAGAGAGGCCGCTTCAATCATTCACTCTCACAATAGGACCTTCATATAGATAGTTACGCAAAAGTTGTGTATACATTCTAAAAGATTTTGAATCGCGCCGCTTCGCGCCGCTTCGCGCCGAAATGCATCACTTCGCAATCAGACTCCAGGCTGTACCGTCGCTTTTGCCTCTCCAAATGGACATTGTATGTTGTACTGGATGGTGGCTCTTCCACTGTGAGGTATAGCGCTCGAGTATCTACATCTGCGTTATCGAGCTGGGCTTGCACGTGCTGCCCCCTGTGAAGTGAATCCGGGAAAAGTGGATCCTGCCAACCACGCTTTACTCGAACTGTATTTCGCAGAAACACACAACACAACAATACCCTAATAGTTAAGCATAAGGGTCTGTCGAACTCTTAATACTATCTATATTACTTATAACTACTCTATTAGTAGTCCTAATATTAATTAGTTAAGCTACTTAACTAAAGCAAAAATTATTACTTAACTAGATAAATCTTATTTTACTTAACTAACTAATATTAAAGCCTATTACTTAACTAAATAACTAACTTAATTAATAGTATAAAAAGAGAGGCTTTTATACTAGTTTAATATAGTTAGTTCTAATATCTCTTAGGGACTAATTAAATAGATTTAATA
>MWSO01000040.1:0-64625 GCA_002116355.1 Dothistroma pini CBS 116487
AGGTAGAGAATAGGTAGATAAAGAGGTAGAGAGTCCTATTAAGAGCAAAATACGATAGCGAGGTACTAATAGGCAGGCAAGGCAGCTACTATAACTATAGTTATAACATCGATAGCAACGTATTAAAGCAGCATATACTCCAAGTATGAAGTCAATCGGACCAATATTAGTTAAGAAACACCTTCGTAAACAACACGACTGATGATGAGGTGTCTGTGCACGACATGCGTCTGTGCACGACGGGCGCACGACTTCTAATGTCATTAGCCAAACTGCACACCGCCCTACCAACGTCAAACAACGCAATCCTACCACGCTCAATACTCATTCAACCTATGATGGCCGCTAGCATGGCCCCCAATCGGCACAATCCAATCCGGCGCAATCCCATCGCTCGCCACAAGCGAATCCCGGCGATACCCATTAACACAATCCACATCCCCATACACCTCCCTCCAACCCTCCACAATCGCCGTTGAAACATTCGACCCCCCACACACCACAATCACGACCTTCTCATCAGGCCTGACGGGGCGTTCCAGTGCTTTCTTCAACCTGTTGCCATAGCATAAGGCGATGTTGACACCGCATGCTGGCTCGACTAGGAGACGTTCGTCTTCGGCGAAACGCCAACAGCCCATGGCTGCTTCGGCGTCGGTGAGGATGGTGTTCTTGACTTTACCAGCTTGGCGGCCTTGCTGCGCGAGTTCGAAGGCGCGGTCACTAACTCTCGCAACGCCCAGGGATGTGGCGATGGAAGTAATCTTCGGCAACGTCGTATTCTCACCCTTCGCCAGCGAATTCGTCAATGCATCAGCACCATGCGTGCCACAAGTAAGAACTTTCGTCTTCTCCCACGTAGGGCCCTGGTCTTCGATTCCTTGCATGAGGCCGATAAAGAGACCGCCGCCGCCGGAGCTGCAGATGACCCAGTCGGGCGCGTCTTCGCCCAAGTCGGAGAATTCTTGTTGCATTTCGTCGACCATGGTTGAGTGGCCGTCCCAGATGTCCGGGTGGTCGAAGGGGGAGACATAGATTGGTTCTTCGCCGCGTTCGACGGCTTTGGGTATAACGATCTGTCGCATGTAGTCGCCGGCTTCTTTGATGCCGGGGCCGTATTGGATGACTTCTTTTGCTCCGGCGGCGTAGAGTTTGGAGATCATGTGTGCCTTTGTGCTCATTGGTGTGACGACCTGGTCTTCGTCAGCAACATGCCTCCTCCATCACAGCTTCACAGCTTGTGATGAACTCACAGTAACAGGCCTCCCCACAAACTTCCCGGCACTAATACACCCCAACGCCGCATTCCCTCCCGAATTCGAGAAGAAATGCACCTTCTCCGGATCCTTCGCCCTCTCCATACTCTTCAGGACCAAGTTGCCGAGACCGCGAGACTTGAAGGAGCCCGATGGCTGCAGGTTATCGAGCTTGAGGAAGATTCTGCTTCTACGGCTTACTATCCGTCGGGAATGACAAAGCTGGGAAGGGTGAGGGGAGATGGTGGAACGTACCAGCCTGCTGCCTTTGAGAGATTGACAGACTCGATCAATGGAGTTTGCCGCCATGGGCGTTGTTTGGGAGGAGTCTTGAGACGTTGGGCGCCCATTTTGGGTGATATAGTCGTTCGAGGAGGGACGAATGAGTTGGTGAATGGGTGTAGATAAGCCTGACCAAGGCGAGGTGGTGTCGAGCTCTCGAGTGATCGATCTTGCTCCGATTTTTGGTGCGCTCGTCGAGTATGCCGGTGAACGTCGAGTATATCGGTGAAGAGGTCGACAACGGCCAAGTGTCGTGATGGTCTTTGCAGGATAGCAGTATGTCCAGCAGTTTTGGAAGTCTGATAGCAGTAGCAGATCTAGCTCTCTTCTCAACCCATGTGGCAGATCTGCGGCCTGATAAGCACCACAAACACTCCAAAAGCACAAGATAGGGCGAACGGGAGCAAGGACGAGAACATCCCAGTAGTAGTGAGTGATAACAGCAGGTATCTGCTTCAAGAACCCAAGACAGAACAAAGCTACCATCACATCCGACGATAGGTCAGTATTTATCTCTCCGGGTTTTCCCTACACGCCGTAGTCCCGTTCACACGAGAGAGAAAGAGAGGGAGAGAGAGAGACTTTGTGATCCACTAGCGTTCCGTATCCCATGCCAGAGTCAATGCGTTATCTGATAGCTTGGCGTGCCGCAGGGTATGGTGTTGCGGATGAAGGTCAGCTCCGCTCGATTCGATTCGTGAATTCAGTCTCAAACCGGAAACCCTATCCATGCAATACAGCTCACGACGGGACCATCACACAATGCCTGCGAGGCACACATCCTCCAGTTCCGGTTCGATTTTCGCAACGTCCGTGCCACTCATCACAAGCATTGCAAAGGATGCGTACATTACATGCTGTGCGCATTAATGACCGTCCGAGACAAGCCGATTGTAGGCGATCGTTCACGTTTTCCCTCGCATCGCTTTGCATGGGGTAATACAATCACGACATAGGGTAATCGCGCGCCAAAGTTTTTGATCTCGCCCCTCATACCGAGAAGTTATAGGGTAAGTATGGGGTAATGCTATATGATACAATTGGTGTTAGCATCCACACAAACACGCGTAGGATTGCTCCTTCTTGGTTTCCCTGGTCCCGATCCCGCAATAGCCACCCGCTCGTACAGAACGCTGCTTGCATGGCATGCATTACGAACAAGCTCAAAAGTCCACCCAAGTACATCGCAAAGTTTTAAGCGAGAACGATGGCATCGGTCGAAAGCCTTGCGAAAGCAGCTTTTGGTACTTCGGTTGTGAAGCCAACAAACAGTACTGATGCATTCCGCCTGACGCTGCCAAACAAAGATTGAACGTCCTTTAATCCTTATGGTGTCGTTCGCGACTCATCACATGCCCACAGGCTGCATCGGAACATCGAGATTACCGTCCAGAGTTTCGCGCAGAGGGCAATGGATTTGCTGTACGCTCCTACGGTCTCCAGTAGTTCCATGCGTTCCGATCATTATGGTCACCGACTAAGTTCTCCACGGCCTCTCGATCAGCGGCAGTCAAGAACATATCCTGATCGATCTCTTCATCAAGAATTACAGCGGGATACAAGATCCCAACGCCATCCCCACCAAGCGTCGTTTGGTACTTCTTGAATCCTTCCTTTTTCAGCTGTACTTCAAGCTCTTGCAGCGGCGTTGTTTCCGAGGGCTGTTTGTACGCTGACTCGCCGTTCAGTTGTGATCCATTCGGCGCGGCTTCCGGCTTCAAGAGGGTGATGGCACAACCCCCTCCACCGGCTCCTGTCAGTTTCGTCCACCCAATGCCAGACTGATCAACAAGATACCGTAGTCGCTCGAGTCGAGGGTGTGATACGCCTAAACTTGTCAGAAGGCCGTGATTGATGGACATGAGCTCGCCGAGATGTGCGATGCTCTCTCGTGATGCTGGATCGAAGTCGGCGCTCGTGATACGGTCATATACGGATCGGGTTATCGCATCGATCGCGTTCAAGGTGCTCTCTACCACAGCGGGATGCATTGACTTTAGGCTTGCGACTTTTGCGACTTCCGCTGCAGTCGATTTCGCCTGGCATGTATCGACCAGAAGCAAAGGAAGTTCCGGGAAGTCTCGTAGTATCGTCACGGATGGCGGTTTGTTGTAGTCTTGCCGTTGAAATAGCACAGCGTGTCCGTTCGTCGCTACTGTGTTGTCCACTCCGCTAGGGTTGCCATGTATCAGCATCTCGCCGACAAATGCCCACCGGTTGATCCTCTCCAACTGGTCTTCCGCTTCGTGTGTCTGCTGATCTGGGTGCGGTCCTGACAATGCCCTACACTGCACCAGGAGCGCGGCCGCGATGCAGACACTAACACTGGCACTGCTTCCCAATCCTGCTGCGATTGGTATGCATGATCGCATGGCATACATACATCCTGGACTTCGTTCGCTGCCCAAATGTAGGAACAAGTATAGAAACGCGCTCGCTGCGGCTTGGTGTATCTTTCTCTTTTCTGGCGGCTCCTTTGGACTGACATTCGCGATGTGTGGTTGCATAATCTCTATGAGTTCAGGATCAAGAGATGTGACCAGGTCGTAGTATTTCTTCCTCTTGCCAGGTGCTGCAAAATCTTTCCATGGCAGGTCAGCGATGTTCCATGTGTGGTCCAGGCCAATATCTGTGAATCGCAGCGATACTGTTCGGTGCGACTTCGAGAGGGTTGTGACAAGAAGGTATGATCGGAGCGATATGGCTGCTGCGATTGCAGCTTTGCCGTGTACTACTGCATGTTCGCCGTAGACAATCGTTTTGCCGGGAGCAGAGACTATGAAAGGCGGCGCGAGAGGATTCGACTCTTTGCGCTTGTGGTATGGTGTTCTGGCGGCCAGGCCATTTGTCGCGGGTATTGACGTCTCGGCGTGGACACGTGCGTCTCGTGTAGGTGAACGCGAGGTCTTCGTCTTGTCGTCGTTGCGCATGTCCGATGGACCGTTAACGCTGATTAGATGCACTCCATTCGTCTGTTCGCGATGCATCACGATCAGCATTCGTCGTCACCGTCATCAGACTCCAGGTATGGTCATTCAGGAATCGTCAGTGCAAGTCGCAGCGAGGAGGCCGAGTAACATGTATGTACTTTTTGACACCTGGGAGGTGGTAGCACGATCGTCATGCAGTAAAATGGGACGATTCCACCCTGCACCTGCAGGTTACCAAGCTGGGGAGTGGTTCTGACCAATGGCAGCTTCCGCATTGCTCGCGCCACCAGCCACGCGATCGAGGAGGCCAACGCGACACAAATACACATTCGAAACCTCTTGACCGCGCAGACACCAGACACTCATACGGCAATGCCATCCACATGGCTACACAACTCGCTGTTCAGCGTGTACACTTTCGCTTGCAACGTGTTCAGGCTACCCAGCCGCCTTTGTCACTCCCGAACAATATCAATCTCATGACCTAGTCAGGGAAACCGGACTGCGACGAATTGCTACACCCAAGGTTATGATTCCGAACTCAAGCGCATTACTGGTCAATGTACAGCTCATGGCGCCATTTGCGCCCTCCGAACACCTATTCCCATGCTGCTGCACGGTCCTATGCTATCAGCACTCCAGCGTACAAACTCACCAGCGCGACGGCTATCTATCGCTTCGTGGACTCAGGTCCTACCTGAACCCACCGGCCACTCCCATCGGCGCCACTCCCCCATACCCCGTCGGTTGTGGCATTATGCCATTTGGCTGTCCTACAGGCCCCTGCGTCAGCATGAGCCTCGATTGACCCAGGATTGGTCCAGTCTCCTCCGGCTTCGCGCTGGCAGCCTCCTTCGCCTTCCGCTCATCGTTGTCCTTCTTGAGTTCTTGGATTGTCGACGCCTGTTGCGACATGTAGTTGATCATGAATGGCATCGTGAAGTCGTTAAGTTCGTGACGCCACGAGATCTCCATAACCGTGTGCAGTGAAATGAGATCGTAGCATGCGTAGAGCATACCCACGTAGCACTCCTTGCTGCCAATGTCAACAAAGTAGCGCAGGAGCTCTTCCACGACTTCGGTCTTGCCTGAGATCGCAGAGGTCTCAATGGCGTCCTTGTAGAGCTTGTCCTGCTTCGACAGCTGGATGGACTTGTCCCATCTCTTGTTCTTGCGGTAGATGCTGGCGGCGATTTGTCGGAAGAACACGAGATCGTGCTTCTCCAATCGCTGAGCCAAGGCAACGGCCTCGTAGTTGTCGAAATTCTCGACACTGTCCCGAAGCTGCTTGTAGTCTTCCTCTTCGATGAGCAAGTCATTGATCGCATCGTTGACGGCGCGCTTGTTCTGGGACTGCACATTGAGAAGGAAAGGCTTGATGAGGGGGATGTTGTCGGACTTCTCGAACATCTTGACCACGCGGTTGACATCGATGCGAGGTGTGAGCGCCTGCAGCAAGTCGGTGATGAGCGATGGCTGCTCCTGGAGGTAGAAGTTGAGGGCTCTGTAGTAAACCTCCAGATTGGTCACTTTGACAATCGTCTCCTTGAAGGATTGGTGCTCCCACGCGTCGGCGGCACGCTCCATCATGGCAAGAGCTGCGTTGTCGTACTCGTCGTAGTGCGTGTACAAGAACACAAGCTCGGGCCAGAGATGTGCCTCCTCCATAGCCTTCAATGCTTTCGGGATGTTGATCCGACCTGGAGACGGTTAGCAGGGGTGACATGAGCATTGGGTGAAGTGACTTACCCCAGAAGATACGGAGGTGCTCCATAACGCGCTCTGGGTGGTACTTGCTGAGCGCAATACCGAGCTCGGTGAACATACCTGTAAGTCAAGTCAGTTGTGTGATCTCAGCAATATCATTGGTCGACTGGACGACGTACCCATGTGAGCTCGCTCAAGACCAAGACCAGCTTCAAGCAGCGAGATGAGCTCATCGAAGTAGCCGTTACGCTCGTATTGCTTGACCAGATCGGTGAGCTCTTCGGCGTGCACGATGAGGTTGAGACCACAGATCTGTGCAAGGCGGAACTCCTGCTTGGCGACGCAGGCTTCGTTGACCTGCTTCCAGACCTTGACGCTGTTGGCCTTCCGCGCACACTCCACAGCAGCTTGGTAGTCGTTGAGATGTACGAGAGTCGTGGCGAGCTTGGCCCAATTCGAGATGGATGTGAAGAAGATCTTCGCTGCCTCGTGGTAGCCCTCTTCGTAGGCCTTGTCTCCAGATTCCTCGACATTGGCTACGTTTGACGAGCGCAAGAATTCCTCAAGCTCAGGCAGTTGATTCGTGCGGGCATAGCAGAAGGCAAGAGCAGTGTCAACGGGTGGCTCGCGGAGAGTCTTGCGTGCCATGCGCAAGTACTTGATGAGGTCGTCGTCCTTGCCAGCATGCGTTGCAATCTCGATGACCTCATTGTAATTCGACGGGTCCTGGGCGCGGATGTACGAGTCGATCGAATCTGTCACGCGCAGACCATCAAGCTGTGCCTTTGCAGTCCGGCTCCAAACTTCAGGAAGGTCGACTTGGTCGGCATACTCCTGCGCGCGGTCGATGCTGACGATGTGGTCGACAAGTACGTTGGCTGCCTCGAGATGGTTGCCGGCTTTCTTGTAGATCAGGAAAGCCTCCTCGTACATGCCGACTTCAATACACTGCTGTGCAATGTCGTCTGGGCTGTACTGGTCCAGACGCTCGATGTAGCCTGCAACGCGACCTCGATCAGACTTGGCGGCCGTGAGCATGAGCAGGTTCTGCAGGTTAGCATTGTCGCTGAAGACTGATGGCTCAAGGATGATTTTCTCCAGAAGCTCGATCAGTTCTACAGGCATGTCGGCATCGATGAATGCCTTGACAGCTATTGAGACGCGTTCGGGGTCGTTGGACTCTGTCGTGTCGTCAGTAATACATCTAAGGGAAGGATCGCGGCCGTAACACAGGGTTGACGGCCTCGCTGGCAGTAGCATCGACGTACCTGGAACTGCGGTTGAGACAACTTGGTCCACGAGTGATCGGCGATGGATGTTGTTCTCTGAAAGAACGTACGACCAGATCTCCGAGTCCGCGCGGTCCAGAAGATAGCGCGCTTGCGCCTTGAACATACTGTTCTCGTTCGTGATGCTAATCAGCTCCAAGTCATTCTGGCCCTTGCTGTAAGCAATGTGTGCCAGGTTGGGATCGCGCTTCTCGCAGTACTTTCCAACCGTAAGGGTGTCGTACTGGTCATTTTCCTTCAGGAATTGCTCTGGATTTGAATTTGAGTCAATGTAAATCTTGGCCAGAGCGTTGTACACGGCCTGTTGTTGATTGCCTTGCGCCAATGTGCTCTCAAGGAACGGGAGCAGGAGCTTGAGGCGGTTGCGGGATTCGACTTCTGCTACCAGTTCATCCACGGGAATCGACGCAGGCGAGACAGAGTTCAGCAGACCCTTGATGATGTTCTCATCACAGTCGACATCAAGCAGGCCGCCGATGACTCCCGGAGTACGTGCTGGATTGACCCGCTGAACGTACACTTCAATCGACTTGAACTGCTGGTTCTTGTAGAGGTAAAGGACCAGGTCGTGAACCATGTTGAAGCGATCACACACAATGATCAACGGCAGTTGTTCCGAAAGTTTAGCCTCCTTCAGGAAGTTCTTGACTTTCTCCTAGAAGGATGTCAGCAAACAGCAAAGACGTCAAGACGACGTTATTAAACTTACCGGATCGTAATGATCGCTTTCTCTGCAGATACGCTCGACCTCTTGAAGCTGGCCCATTGTGGTGGCTGCCTCAATGTACTTGAACGTAACCTCCTTGTCCTCGCTAAGGTTGACAATGCCGCCGAGGTAGAAGTATAGACCCTCAGCAGTGCGATACTTCTCAAGGAGATCGATGATTCTGGTAGGTCCAAAGAGATCAGAGTACTTCTTGGCGATGTTGATGACGGCCTGGAGGTTTTGGCGGATGTTGACCTTGAGCATATCGTCGAGGCACTCCATTGCGAGGTCAACAGTGAGGCGGTCGAAGTAGTTCGTGAGGAATTCCTCAGGAATCTTGTCCGTTTGCACAATGACCCGGCGAATACTGGCAGGATCTTCATACTGCTCCAGCGCGCGTGTGAGGAGGCCGGCATGCTCGCACAATTGTGCAATCTTGGCCTTGTCGTAGTACGAGAACATTTCATTGCCGAGAATGGCATCAGCAACTTGTGGCGCGTTCGTCAAGTTCATCTCGAGCAGACGAGTCTGGAGATGGCCTTGCTCTGGGAGGTTTGGTGCAAGAACATCGAGAAGGAACGCCGTGGCTTGCTGGATCATGCCTTGTGACTGGAAGATGTCCAGCGTTCGCTCGACATCGATCAAACTAGGGTCTTCGCGCGCAATACTTGTTGCGAACTCGGCTCCCTGTCGAAGTGTTAGTGACGATCACGGCAGCTGCGTAACAATTACTTCCCTTG
Source organism: Dothistroma pini CBS 116487 (assembly GCA_002116355.1). NCBI lineage: Eukaryota > Fungi > Ascomycota > Dothideomycetes > Mycosphaerellales > Mycosphaerellaceae > Dothistroma > Dothistroma pini. Next base: position 8,911 of record MWSO01000040.1, read on the forward strand.
TCAGGATTGACTCTGCAAATGTGCTGAATCAGGCCGTTAAAGTCCGGTGTATATCCAGCTTGTTTCGCGTATGGAAGGATCTGATCAAAACTGCCAGACTCGGCCATGGCCGCAATGACTTTTTGCGATGCACCAGCTTCCTGGTAGATCTGCTGTGCCAAAGCAACATCGTGTAGCCGGACCAAATCACCAAGCTGTTCTGAGCATCCGAGCTTGCGCTCCTTCATCCACTTCTCCAAAAGATGCTTGCGGTTCTGCTGCAGAACAGGTCTCGCTAACTCAAGAGTCTCGTGCTGATTGAGCTTGCCCTTATCCAGCAACATACCAAAGTACTGCAGGATGACAGAGAGCTGGCCTTGCTGCTGAGGGACAGACTTGAAGCGCTCGATTGTTTGTGGTGTTCGGAGGAAGCCCTGGGGAGAGTTTGCAGCAGTCTTAGCAGCTTGCTGATAGTCTCCCATGTTCAACAGTTGGTCGAATCGCTGCTGGTATAGCGAGTCTGCACCTGGCAGTCCTGCTCTTGATGCAAGCTTGTACGCGAGCTCTGCATTTTCGGGATTCTGGAGGAGGTACGGTATGACAGTGCTTTCATCAACGCTCACCGTGAGCACCTGACCCTTCCTGTTCACACCAATTATCCCAGAGCCATCCTCATCGCCTGCTGTTGTGAAGATCGTGTCGCTCGAGATGCGATTCATGAAGATGGTCGTGCCAGTTTCGAGATCGTAGAGGTGAATGAAGCCATACTTGGTGACAAGATAGATGACCTTGTACTTCGAAGAGACCTGCATGGCTACAGGGAAGTCGTTTGTCGCCTCAGCTGGGAAGTAGATGTCCACCGCCTTCTTCTGGAAGACTGGGTTCGGCGCCTGGTGATCGACTTCGACGATGTGCAGCTTAGCGCCGGTCGCTGATCGATTCGCGAACGTGAAAAGCTTGGAGTCTGCTGGCGCGTCTTCCAGTCGTAGTGTGCCGAATGCAGCAGCGTGTCCTTCAATGGCCTGGCTGATACCGCGATCCCTCGAATACAGCTGCATGCTGCCAACAACACGACCCTGCTGCTGCGAGATTCCTACCACGACCATCCACTTCTCGTCATCAGCTACGCGGTAGTTGATTATCTGACAGCCTGCAAGATTCTGGTTGCGGTCGAACATCTTCTGTGGCGCGACCTGGGCGGGGTCGAAAATGTTCCAGTGATATACGCTGGTGTCCGTAACAAGGCCAAGTGATGAATCACTGAACCACTTCCAGAAAACAACGTCCTCCGTCATTGTTGTGCTCTTGATCTTGCTCTTCTGTGCCAGGTCGAATATCTGTAGCGTCTTGCCACCGGCCTTGAGCGCGATGATCTCCTTGTTCCAGTGCATAATGGCGCTGTCAGCCTTGATAGGCCGGCGCATGACACTGTTGCCATTCTTCAGGTTAATGATGATGACCTCTGGCTGCGCATTGTCGTCGACTTTTTGCCGCACGCAAACGAAGTGGTCGGATTCGAGGGTACATGAGTTGAAGCCTATTGAGGCGGGCTGCATGCACAGTCAGCGCTATTTGCACGAAGATGATGTTGCGCGCGTACCTGTATTCCGACGGAAGTGAGGTTCAGCTGCTCAGTGAACTTGATGGGGAGTGACGCCATGATGGCGGCATTCGTGGTGTGTGCGCGTCAGTGGGTGTATTATCGGGCGTCTATCAGTTCAAAAAGAGTGGAAGGGAATCGTAACGACGTGGTGCGGTGTGGTGGTGGTGTGTGTGGGAGTTGCGATTGCCTGTTGTGAAGCATTAGGAGACTATTGAGGACAGCGCAACCAAGCTTCTCCCGCGCCGCGTCCGTGCACACTGCCGAGAGCTTCGCAACGTCACCAACGACTTCGCTTTCCTCACCTTTGAGTCCTCATCACTGTTCCTCACGCTTTGAGCCGTCCACATCAGCGCGTCCCATGCTTCACACCTTTCTGCACTATCTGTACTGCCGTTGCGCCTATCCGGCTCGTCTGATGGCTACGGTGATTAGTACGGCATGGGTCGGACCTCCACGATCTGGGTGCGACCCTACCGGCTTTGGGAGGACCACGTTCTGAGATATCAACGATCCAGCAAGTTCAGTACTGCTTTGAAGTGATTCCTGCTCGTAGCACAGCTGGTTGTCCCGATACGCTGTAGCCTTCTTCGCCTGGAGCCAACACTATTGGTTTTGCAGGTAGCGTGTGTCGCGATACAGTCAACGCAGCAAATTCAGTGCTGCTGTAATATGGTTGCTGCTCGCTTCACAGCTGGCAGTCACGATATGCGCCGTTCACCCTCGTCCGGTGGCGACACTGCTTATATCTCCGGGAGCGCGTCCTGTGCTACAATCGTAGCAGCAACTTCCGGAATGTTGACGCGTGGATATGCTGCGCAGTCAGACCGTCTTCACCACCCCTTTTATCTCAATGGGAATACTGCTCCTGTTGGATCATCGCATCCCATACTACGTTCAGCTGGGCTATTTCTGCGCTGCTAACCTATGGGTTCAGCGCATTCAACCCCTAGCGTCACCGAAGTTACGCGATACTGGCTTTTTCCATTGTTCACCCCGCGGAGCATCGACCGCCATACTTGGAGACCGAACTGTATGCTACCTGTGATCCGGCTAGGTCGGTGCTACTTTCGCATCGACATGCTCGGTAATTATAGCTATCGACGATGCCATCACAATGGGCCTTCCTCTATCGTCCGACTTGCAACTACAACAGTCCCGTGCTTACGAAGAGCGACATCATGCTACCGGCAATCCCTGCGGTGCCGTTGCCTCCCCATAGCGTACTCGATGGCTGGAGCTCGTGGAAACACCGTGGTCCTGACTCTCTTGTGCCAATCGACTGGAGAACACACGTGGTCGTCACGTCGTGGACAGAGCACCACAAGGATCGATTATATCTGTGCTGCTGGTGGACTGATCCACCTCACACGATGGCTGTTGCGATTGATTACGCTGAAGCTTTCTGGCGTTGGCTATAACATCCTGTCGCCTTCAATGCACAGTGCTGGGAATGGCAAGTATGAGGAAATCTCTCCCTTCAAATCGCTTCGTCAATGCGTAAGTTATGCCCGTCGTGTTTTTCGCCGGCGATAGGATGTGCATCCACTTGAACATCTGCCACACCGAAGTCGAGCATGGCTAGCGCGCCCCTCAGTTCTCCAAGGTAAGCTCTGCAAGCTAGTGCAAACAGCTTCAAGACTCTTGTATCTTTTTTGAGCAACAAGAGTTGAGTCTTACTCGAATCTCCATCGTTACAGAGCGTAATTTTATGTTTGCATTTCACGAATGATTGAACTCCATCCGCCACACTACCTATGACGCTAGCGCAGACGGCTGAATTTGGCTCACAAATTCCTTCGTCTCAAGTACAAAGTTGGATGGCTTCCCATCATACATCAAAAACATTTCCTTGATCTTTGAATACGATATTCAGTGACTATGGACGACCTCACCCTCCAACAAGAACTCGAGGCCATCGCCGGCAACGCCTGGAACGCCCCTCGAGACGACTGCACCCCAGAACCCATCAGCACCACCGCCGCCAGATGGTCCAAACTCTTCTCCATCCCGCCCGACGACGCCATAGACCTCATCCTCTCCCATCGCAACTCCCTGACCCGCACCCGCATCACTGACGAACACTGGGACCTCCTCCGCCCCCAAAAGGAAGCAGAAGGCTACGATCGCGAAGCATACGAACACGAACTGAATTTGCAGCAAAAGGAAGCTGCCTTACCGAATCTGGTCCCCACTGCTGAGGATGCGGAGATTACGTATCTTGTCGAATTGACTGGGCCGCTGAATTCGCCGCAGAAAGTGCAGCGCGCTGCAGGGATGGAGAAAGTGCCGGAGATTGTGTATGGGGAGAGCGCAGAGGATGGGAGGGCGGTTGTGTTGGCTTGTGTTGATGGCGTAGCGAAAGGGAGGGTTTTGGAATGGGCTAGTAGGAAGTGAGGTGGATTTGAACCTGTAGTCTTGGTTAACCCAAAGAGTTTGAGGTGATTTTGAGCCATTTTTTGTAGTTATAGTGAGGAAGGCTGGTGAGATCGTGAAGTCAAATCCTAATTATTTTGCTGATAAGAGCTACTCGAAACGTCAATGCCTTATGTTGCACGCTCACGCCTTTCGCCGACTTTGTGTGCTTCATACGCTAATCGAGGGTTGAATCAAATGTTGGCCATGCGGTCTCTGCGCAAAGACGCAGTAGAGCGGCCGCCAGGGGAAATGCTGTCAGTCAATGCGTGATGCCTCATGCGCAATATGATCACATGAAGTCGCCACTGCAATACTGTTAGCAAGATTCATTCTATCCGTCGATTCATTCAGACGTACTCATCAAGACCGTCATCATCATAAGCACCGGTATCAGCCATGCTCGCCAAGTTCCTGCTGGCGTTCAGGCTCGTCTTCGTCTTAGCCGCCTTGGTCTTCTTTCCACCCTTCTCAGCTGCCTTCTCGTCCTTCAGCTTCTCGTTACTGATAGTTGTAAGTCCACTAGCCAACTTCTTCACCTGCTCGCTGTTCAGGTCTCGCACAATCTGCTTGGTGAACTCCTTCATGAACAGTTCGTAGTGCGGCTTCTTGCCGTTCTGGTTCAGTAATGGCACGAGCACTTCGCGGAGCTTGTTAAACTGCAGTGCCGTGTTCGGGCTGAAGATGCTCAGTTTGGCGAGATCGACCTTGTCCTCTGGCGCGTCGCTTGCTTGTACCGTCACAGCTTTGGTGGCCTTGCTCCTGCTCTCGGGCACACCGCCAACACCACCAAAGAGGTCTTCAGCAGCGGCAAAGTCGCCGTCCTTCTCGGCCTGTCGTTGCTGCTCGCGCCTTGTTGACTCGTCCTCCTCGCTGTCCTCCAGGTCAAGATTCTCGGCCTTCTGCCGCAGTCGCTCGTTGCGCTTCTCCTCTATCCGCTGCGACTTGGACTTCTGGTTAGCCTTTGCGAGCGCATCTGCCTTGGCCTTGGCCTCGGCGGCCTTCTTTGCCTTCTCGCGTTCCTCTTCGCTGTCCTCGGCAGCGTCCCACGATTCGAGAACATCTTCGTCTTCCTCGTCGTCGAACTTGCCGCGGCGCACGTTCACGGCGGGCGCTGGTGGGGAGGATGGAGTGGTGCTGTCGGATTCAGACTCGTCGTCATCCCATGACACGGGGGCTTTTGAGGGCGCCATGATTGCGATTGCGATTGTTCTCCGAGATCGGGGCTTTGTCGCGAGATGTGGCAGTGGTTTCTCGATGAGTGTGTGCAGTGGTATTTGTATGCGGTCAGCTTGGGTGTGAGACCAAGAAGATATCCACTGTTTGGACAAGAGAGGAAAAGGAGAGTGGCCGCGCTGAGGACTGAGGACGTGTTGAAGGAGGGATTAAAAAGACCGCTCCGGCATCATCTTCGTTGTGCCCCGCCTGACTCACACTCAGGCATCATCGAATTCGTGCCACAATTGGAAACATTCACTTATCTTCCTCATCATCACAAGACATCGTAAGACATTGCTGCGCTGTGACGATGTCAACTTACGCCTGACCTCCTTCACGTCGCTTTCGATGCACCATACCGCACGCCGCGCCGAAGAAACCTCACCATGGGATGACTGTCCAGGACTGCAGTCACTGCTCTGTCGGCACAGCTGGGAACCATCAGATGGAGATAGCCGCCATAGGACTGATTGCCAAGACGCAGAACCTGATCATGTGTCTGGCCCATGCTGGTTCTGTAGTATCGCCTGTTCGACGGATGGCTGAGGTGAGACGATCAATCAAGAAGCTGGACTTTTCGATCGTTAATGCTTACTGTGATGGAATCTCGAAGCAACGGCTCACATGTCCGTAGCACCTCAGTCATCATTCGGCCGGCATCCTTAATTGGATGTCCTAGGCCTAAGCGAAAACACTCAGCTTGTGGCCTCAGCGAATGCTCTCAGCCCGGTTGTTTGCACGCGCGCAAGTTAAACTTCGTGCCTCTTCTCTCAACATTACTCTTCTTTTCCCCATCGCGCTGGCAGCCACAGGCATAGTCCGAAGAACAGCGCATCAATCCAAGAAATACCCTGTCAACAAGCTATGGACAGTCAAATTAGAACCGAGAAACTGCGATGGCGATCGTGCGTCTCGCCACCCGCAGTTCCTGCAGACCGTGGCGAGGGTTGAAGAGCTGGTCAATCAGCATCTACTGGGCAGGCGAGAGAACGACGGCGTCGCAGAAGCACATGACAACCTGGCAGATATGCCAGACATCGGCTCAAAGGTCAACATCGAGCCACACCTCTTCACGGTATCAGAGAGAAGAATCGACAGTGCTGAGACTATAGACCGAGATCGCTTTCGCCTCGTGGGCGTACACACGGGATATGGACTAAGCAAACTGCCGGACGAGCGAACAAAAGCTTGCAGAACCCTGAGCGCAGGCCTATTGGCCCGCGAGGATCATCCCTCACTACAGAACGCTGTCCTCGTTAATCCATTACAGCTGGTGACAATCGTTGCTTTACTGCTGATACTTCATCTCATCGGCTGGAGGGATACGCATCCACTGCAGGACTTGAGGACGTGTGTGCAGGCTCGACCTGTTCCTGGAGAATGGCTGTACATCCTGCCGATGGGTGAGCCGGAGGCGCGCGCGGTGATGGAAGGCCGTGGTAAGAAGACTGTACAGTACCAACCCAGTGGGATCAACCAGGCCAGGTAAGAATACGACATCATCGGCGCGTGCAACCCGTATTCCTATTTGAGCATGTATGGTGGAATCGATCAGTATCGCGTGATGCTCGGGTGGCACAGAAAAGACAATCCTATCCCGAGGACTGGTAGGCTGAATTTGGGCCGGGAAGAGATGACTCCAGGCGCGAGATTAGCTTAGCAGGTTATGATTGCAGGGGTAGTTTGTAGCATCAAGAAATGCGCATCAACACAGACTTGGTCGTCGTCTGTGGCTCACAGTATCATTCCAGCGGCACAAATGATCGTCCACGGGCAAAGAGGGTATAAACTGCAGCTCAGGATGAAGTAAAGGTCGTGAGACCGGTAACTTCCGTTGAGATTGGTGCTGGTCGCGTGATCGGGACAAGAGTAGATCGTGGAGGTGGTCTTCGCGTGGTTCTGCTCGGTGTTGCCGGCGGAATGCTGCTTGCTTGAACATGAGAGGCTTTGATGAAAGGAAGTCCGCACGATGCCAGGTAGTAGAATGACCGAGAGACTAGAAAGCGAAAGCATAAGTAAAGTCATCGGCATAACGAGCCGATTCCGTCTATCTGGGTATCATCCTTTCTATCCTACCATGATCCAGAACGCCGAGAGAATGCCCGTGATACCTGCCACATGATACCTGCCGCTCAGGCAACGGTAGCAGTCACGCTTGCAGCTGGAAGTCCTAATAGGCCCTTGCGGTACTCCCAGTAGTTCTTCCTAATTGGATCGTACGTCTTGCTCAGCAGGTCCAACGCATCGCTCGCCTGCTGCTGGGTCGCCTCTTCCTCAGCCAGGACATCGGCAAGCAAGTCCAGCGCATGGCTCGAGCGAATGCCCTCTGGCCTGCTCATGTCCGCATACTGCTCCGCAAAAGTCTTCCACTCCTTCAACGACTGTCCTGTCTTCTTGATGATACCGCGCAGGTAGCTCCACGGGCTTTGGTTCTGCGGCGCCTTTGCAATAGCCTTCTTCGCAACCGCAATCTCCCTCTCCGCGATTGTCACATCCACCACGCCCTTGACGCCCTCCTCTTCGCGGCCATTGACTATGTACCAGCGATGGTTCCAAGCACTATTGTTCCGGATGTCCTTCGCTAGCATGCGCTCAGTAAACTCCAACTCTCCACTCTCCCACAGCGAAAAGCGCTTCACAAGCCATTGTCGGTAACTCCAGACGTGGTAGTTCTTCGCATCGAGCTCGAACATGCGCTCCACGAACTCGGCTTCACCCTCCACCTCACCCAGACGATCAACGATCAGGTTACGATGGTGCCAGATCTGGTAGTTCTTCTGGTGCTGGAGAGCAGTCTCATTCAGCCATTCGAGCTCAATCTTGAGGTTTTTGTCGAGGGCGAAGAGTGTCTGTGCGCGGTAGAGCCAGACGGTGTAGTGAGCTGGGTTCATGTCGATGAGGTCTTCGGTGAGGGCCAGCACGCGCTCGGAGTACTCGTTGGTTGCCATGACGGCGCGCAGGTAGGACATGGTCTCGCCATACTCGTCGCTGTATGCAATGGCGGCCAGCGGGTTGGGTCCGCCTTCATCGGTGGGCAGCGGGGTGATGTCTGCCCATTGCGGGTCGTCGGCGTATCTGCCCATGATTGCCGCGAGATCGATACGATGTGCTATGCTATAGTGAGAGACTAGCGATGGCGGTGGTCGGTAGTGTAGGATGATGGCACTGTGCAAGGAATCCGGCGTCGCGTAGTGATGTTCCCGAGTCAAGATTGCAGGGGACCCATGTGGTGGGACGTCGTGGGTGACGATACGGGGCGTCTGCCGGCCTTGAGCAGCGACAGACGACAACTACAGGAACAATATCAATTGCGCGTTAAGGCTGCTACGGGAAAGCGCGAGTCAGCACGCCTTCCATTCCAGCCGGCCGCCTGAACATCCGTCTCGCCAGTGTGCCAGCAGCACGTTGAAACTGCTGATCGCGCGATAGACTTCTCGAACGTGTAGGCACTGCGCCGTAGCACTTATCGAATTCAGGCATTACTGCACGATGACATTTCAGCCACCACCACCATCGCCTTTGAACGATCGTCTTAGTACTGGCTCATTAAGCAACGGCGCCCGTCATATATCCCCAACATGATAGGCGTCTAGAGCAATTCTGCCGCCAACGTAAGCAGATACGACAGCAAAGGTTTCCTGAACACACCGCCGTTGGCGCCAATATCTACTCGACCTGACTTTCTCCCTCATGATCCAACCGGAACTTCCAGCACCTCCTGCCTCTCCAGCCCACTTCTTCCCGTACTCCGTCCTACACTCTCTTGGCTCAGAGTTCGCTTCTTTGTTCGGCGCCAAAAAGGTCAAGATGATCGAGGAAGACGTGCAAGATTTCTTTGGTGTCTACCAAAAGCTGTCTCAGCAGGCTTTGGACGGCAAGGACAACCTCGACAAGCTGACGGATCTCTTCGCGCCGCAGTTCATCTACTCGTCGCCGTATGGTGTTGAGGTTAGTCCATCTTACAATAACCGAAATTGACGTCAAGCTAATAACATGATCAGATCGGCGACAATCGTTACAACATTACCAACCTAATCCGATCCAAGATTTACGAAATGCGCGGGAAAGGTCAGAAGCAAATCGAAATTGACAGCATGGAAGTCATCATCGTCGACGAAGTGCACGCCATGCCCAAAGTCACATGGGAGGCCACATACGACCTGAACGGCAGGACGGTAAAGGTCAAGTATGTCATCGGCTACATGTTGAAGTACCTCGATGGAGTCATGAGACTATTCGGGTGGATGGCGACAGGCGACCAGGACGATGCATTGAGGAAGGTGGGCATAAGGCAACAGAACAGGATGAGTTTGTAGTCACTGGGCGATGAACATTGTTACTACTGGCGTTGTTGTCATGTTGGAATTGATGGGAGCGAAGGGAACACACACGACAGATAAGCGAGCAGAGGCGTTTTGGATGGGGGAATACATGTATTATAGATGTACCTATTATAACACGACCGCGCTGATGGCGAAGCAGTTTTGGAGTACCAAATGTCCAACGAAGTCTCAATCTCATCATGTTATCCGAAGAGGTCCTCACTAACCACATGTTGCATGGTATGAACCATGCAAATCACGTTGCTTGTAGTACTTTTTGCGAGGACTTCGATGCATACTCTCAGCATGTCATCCTTACCAATAAGACTGTGCCTGGACCAGCTGTTTACTATATCAAACTGAGCTTCTGCCATCGCTACAGTCTCGACGCTTTATGCCTCATCCCGGGCTATAAGCCTGTACAGTACTACTCCTCCGAACCCAAGCGGTTCCTCCCAGTACAACCACGTGCACTTAGTAAGTAACCGTCAAACTCCCCCCAACCCACTCGCTCTTCACCTCTCCCTTGACCAGCCTCTCAAACATAAATTCCCCCACATCCCTCCTCTGCACCATATATCCCACTGCCGGCCTTTCCTCCGCCCCAACCCTCACAGCTCCAACCCCCTTTCCCTCCCCGTCCATCAGCAAACTCGGCTTGACATTCACAAACCCCCTAATCCCAGTGGCCTCATTCTTCACCTCCGCCCTCAATAAACTCTCCAATACCGCCTTATCCTGATGTGGGACGTGCAGGAACCACCGATACAGAAATGTGAGCAGGAACGGGACGTCCCAGGGAGAGCCAGGGGCTGGAATGCCCGTGGTTGAGATGTTGATAAACAACGGCCTCTGTACGCCAGCACTCGTACTCGTCAATTCTCTCGCAGCTTTCAGAATCGTCGCCCCAGCATCTTGACATATCGTCCTATCCGTCAACGTCACAGGCTCCCACAAACTCCACTGCAACGCTGGCGTGCCGCCGATTCCGGAAACGATGGTGTCGACGAGTTGGCCTTTGTGCTGGAGAGCATCTTTCACGTTTGAGAGGTTCCTCGCGTCACCTTGGATGATTGTGAGGTGGGAGTCGACTGCAGTTTGGGGAATGCCTTTCTTCTTGAGAGAGTCGATGAGTTTTTGTGGGTTGCGGGCGAGGGCTGTGCAAGAGTAGGAGGCCTTTAGGCTGGCAGCGAGGCAGTAGCCTGCACAGTCCCCTGTTGCGCCGAAGAAGGCGAGGGTCTTGGGTTGGTGGGTTTTCGACATGGTGCGTGGCGTTGATGTGAGCGCTGGATGATGCGTTGTTGTGTTTGTCGATGCGGAAAGCGTTTCCTCGTGGTGTGTCTGTCTGGCTATTCTGTTCAGTCATAGCATGTGAGAGCAGACTATGTCAAGTGGGAATGTCACTACTTATATCCAGCGGACTCACGTCAAGCACTGCTTCACCACCGAGCCTACTCTTGAATGTGGTCGCCTAGAAGAGGCGATGTGACACAGTCTGATCTACGAACGGGTCAAATTCAGCCGCAAGGACGAGTGCGCAGTGTAGTCTTGAAGTTGTACGAATGGTAGTGTTTGACAATGGTTCCTGATGTGATCATAGTGCTTGATAGCTGGAGGTTCAGGTGCAGTAGGAGGTAAGTTGTTCCGTCAGCAGCATGAGCTCAGGGCTTGAGCTGAATGCGAATGCGAGGTGGAGCAGGAATTCGGCCGAATGTGTTTTGTGAAGCGGTTGTGCAAGAGATGTGCGTAATTTATGTAAACCTTGTGCCTTGGCGGTCGAGACGCATGTTCAAGTTCGTATCTGAACAGTCAGCCATGTTGCGATACTGCTTGGAACTGCAGCTAACTTTCTGGCTGCCTAGTGGAGGGCTCCGTCATACCCTTCTAGAGACTACTTGACCTCGTCAATGCGTCTTGCCATTGGGCGTGCGTGCAGCATTTGCCTGTTTGCAATCCAGCGACCAATTTAGTCGCCATGGCAATGTGTTGGCTAGCCTGGACTCATATTGATGAGCCCGACGGCCTGGAAGCGCTTGCTGCTCCGCTATGTTCGTGAGATGGAAGATCTTTCTTGTCTTGCCCTCCTGGCGCGGAGGATCATTGATCAGGCATTCCACCGGGTATCAGCTATAGTTTGTTAGCGAACAACCAAGTCACCGCGAGGCTCTATCCTACCATACAGACATTGTTGCCGTTGAGTAGAATCTTTGGAAGTTTTGTTTTTGCGCCAGTATAGTCACCGTAAGGTCGTTAGCAATGGCAAGGCAGGGTCGAAGTGCTTCGACGTACTGCTCTGTCACGTCCTCGAGCACCATATCTACGAAATGGTCAGGTTTCCTGCCGCTACTGACGAGTATCTCGATGTCAACTCACTGACGAAGTCGTCGAAGCCGAGTAGAGTGCCGCTGAACTCTGTCACGACCATCAGCATTCGCATGTTTATGTCTTCCCAGGTCTTCGCGCACCCTTGTCGCCCTTCATGATGACCCATATGGGCGACCCGACACATCTGTCGATGAGCTCCAGCGGGAGCAATTGTGAGGTCATGTCGTCGTCGTGTTATTTGTGTTGTAAGGGGAAAATAGCGAAGTCGAGCTGTTGGCTTCCAGTTTGAAACCATGAGGTGTGAGAGCGCGGCACTTCCGCGTTGCCGCCGCGAAGTCTAGGTAAGATATCTTCGCGGTGCAGCAGTTCCAGTCGACACTCTTTCCTCCTTCGTTGAAGAAACGTTGATGTCTGGTGGCAATGGCTGGCTGGGCATGTCACTCTCCGCGCCCGTCTTCGCCGATGCTGTTCACAGAGTCCGGTCAGGCAGCGTGACGTTGGCCTTTGATGGCGCTTCGACATGTACATCACGGCGGCCATCGACTCGGCCCATCGACCGGCGGTGGGACAAGTCCAGGGGGATCGTCTTTAGCAATCACACGGCACGAGCGATAGCGCAAGACCACACCTGGACGCGAGCGCACGGCATCATCTTTGACAAGATTCCTGCCTCAACCAGATCCTATGCCTCGAATCCCAGGCTGGTCAGAAAGCCGCCGCCTGCTACGAAACCAACCATCGATGCGGTCAGTGCCCAATACGCCGTGGAAAACGTCCACAGGGGCCTTACTATGGGCATGAATCAAAGAGATGGCAACCTGCTCAGGGGAGAGATCACCGCTCTTAAGAAGGACATCCAAGACCGGGAAAAGAAGATTGTGGAGTTGGAAAAGCATGGGTCCGGCCAGCAAGAGAAGATCGAGCACATGACGGCCGACTACAAGCGCCGCGAAAAGCAGCTGCAAGAAACCCGCACTGCAGAGAAGTCCAAACTGGAGGCAGAGCTCAGAACACAGAAGCAGCTCGTTGTTAATCTGGATCCTTCGAAGGAGAACTTGGAGAAAACCCGCGCCATCGCTCGCGAAGAAGGTCGCCGAGGAATGGAGATCGAGATGCGACAGGAATACGAACGAAAAATTCAATCGCTCAAAGAATCGCACGGCCATCAGCTCGCTACCATCGAGGAACATTCGCAGGTCTTAAAAGATGCCAAAATAGAGAACAACAGGCTCATCGCACAGCATGAACGGCAGCAAAGGGAACATCAAGCGGCCATTCAGAGCGCAAAAGCAGAGGTCGACGAGCATAAACGCAAAAGCAGTTACCTTCAACTACAATATATTGGCCGACAGCGGCGTTCAAAGGAAAACCGGCTCACCTATGCCGCCTATCGCGATGTGTTCGATAATGTGGCCGAGGCTGCATACGACACTATGCCCAAGCTCATGTCTCTGAAAGATCAGCTTCAAGACGAAGCGCGGGTTTGGCGGAGATCAGCGGCCACTTTCCAAAACGCAAAGCATCTGCACCTCTTCCGACAGCAGTCCAGGTACAACATCATCAGAAACTCCATCAACGAATTCCTCGAAGGACGATCAGCGCACGCGGAGCTGGGGTCAGAGAACATACTTCAGCTGGCGACTAAGCTTCGTACTGATATTCAGACTTTCAAAGGTCCAGCCCACAACTCCAGGATGCTTACGAGGCTGCTTCACTTCGACGATGAGCAGACCGCGTACGGTCTCACGGACGCTACATATAACATCGCCATGGTGTTCCCATTTCGAGAGCGTCGTGACAAATGTGTTTCCAGGATTGTTCAGATCGAGGCTGAAGTTTCAGATTTGCAGCGTAGTGGACAGAACCCGAATCCAACATTACAGCATGAGTTGGTAAAGCTGCGAGAGCGACGCTCTACATTGATCAGACTTCTGAACGTCTTCGAGATAATGCGAAGGTTGAAGGCCTACCAAGCTCTCCTGCAAGACGACCCAGTTGAAAAAGCTGTCTTCGCGCGGACCATAAAGGCATTTGAGGACGTGACAGAGGTACAGGACAAGTTCTTGAAGCTCTTCGATGAAATACAAGCGTCATCAGGCGAGACTGGCATCAGTGGGAAAGATCTCTCGAACCTCCGACAAGCATACAGGGATGATGAAACGAAGGCGCGAAGGGCGCTGGATGAGCTGCAAGACCGTGCTCGTAGCAGATGCGTCCTTGAACAGGAATTGGGACAACTCACGTCCACGGAGCAGATCGAGGCCGATCGGGAGATCAATAAACACATCGTCAGGCTGGAGCAGCAACATAACGACCTTCTCGATCAGCTTGTGCCAAGCATGAGGTTCATGGGTCGTCAAAGCCGCTCATATGTTGGTATGCCTCCGAAGCAGGCAAGACCGTCAAGCGTGGAGGATATGCAGACCAGGACAGTACCCAGTGTGTCAGCAGTGAAATCAGCAAGACCTGCGCCTATGTCCGATCTTGAACTCGCTCTGAAAACGCCCACCCGTCACAGGACCACAGGGCAGACATTGATGGTTTGGAACCAGAAGCTCAAGACCAAGCAGCGAGTATTCATGCAACAGATCAGCAGTGAAGCACTCCAGGACCGCGAGGATGATCAAGCTCAGGATATGCTCGGAGTGTCCCGCAGGATCGCACGTCTCGAGCCACGAGTTCACGCTGACGGCTTGGGCCAGTCGCTCAAAATGTGGGAAGATCTCCTACGACCATACAAGCTACGCAGAAAGGCCATCGCTTCTCTGCCTAACCTTGATACCGGCGCTGTTGGGGCGTTCGATGAGACTATTACGGCTATCGCACTCAAAATCTCCCATTTGAAGTTGGAGATGAAGGCGGCTCAGGTCGCAGATGGAGGATTCTACCCCGGGATGAATCATGATGCAAATGATGTTAAGTCCACTGACCCTACCAGCACTGCTGAGTCTGCAGCCAAAGCCGAATGTGTCCAGCCGCCGACCAACAATGCCGGCGGTGTTGAATCTGCACTCAGAGCAGACTCGGTGAACCTTGCGACCGACAATGCAAAGGTGGAACATGACAGCGATCGCGGTGAACACTCAGCAGCTCCTCACAAGGCGATCGGCGTCAATGACTTCCATCGACCTCGCAGGAATGCGTCTGGCAGAAAACACCCGCTTCGTCGCGAAAGGACCGGTGTGCGTAAGCACGTCTTTGGCAGAGCATCGATGGAGCACGTCTCCGGGAGTCAATCGACAGCGAGCCTAGTGCAAAAGCTCGAAGCCAATACTCGAGATGTTTCAGATGGCACTAGCGCGAGCGCTTCGAATGGTGGACTCAATCTGAAGCCTACAGGATCACTGCATTCACAGCATTCACCGTTAACAACAACCTTGTGTGACGTGCGTGGTTTCCATCAAAGTACAACTTTCTCCCGAGAACCCTCCACCGCCGCGACCTCGAATGTTGACTCTTTGTCGCATCTCCAAGAAGCGGAGCTCCACGCCCTCGACGAAGCCTTCTCGACGATGCCCATTCCGTCAACGCGACCACCGACATTACGAGAGAGCTTGTTCTCAGCTGACAACGGATCTGTACATCACAGTCGAGACCTCACTACGGTGTCGACGATGGCGGTATCAGCATCGGCAAAGGCCAGTACATCTGAAGACAATGCTTCTGAATACTTCCCGAGTTACACCTCATCCACCGACTCTGCAGCGGACGCGCTTGATCCATCAGCAGTGGAGTCCAATGACGTAGACGTCAAGCTGGCCTACAACATTCCGACCCAGGACTATCGCGCGGCTGTCATGGCATCCCCCAACTCGAGTGCTGCTTTCTGGTCGCATCGGCTCTACAAGGGCGCTGATGGCAAGCAACCGGCCGTGTTTTACTGTAAAAACTTCGAGGCAGCCGAACGGCAAGCAAGGCTATTCACTGGTGAGAAAGTTCTTGGGTTTGACCTGGAATGGGAGCCGCAGACGTCCACCAAGACCGGTAACATCAAGAGAAATGTGTCACTTATCCAGATTGCCGCCGAAGACAAAATCGCCTTGTTTCAGATCGCACTGTTCAAAGGCGAGACGGTGGAGGAGCTCATGCCGCCTACGCTTAAGACCATTCTGGAGTGCGCCGATGTGGTCAAAGCCGGAGTCAACGTTGTGGGCGATGCACGCCGCGTGCGGGAGCTGCTGAAGATCGATATGGAAGGTGTCTTCGAGCTCAGCCATCTGTATCGCGTAGTCAAGTACTCAGAGCAAGACAGGAAGAATGTCAGTTTCAGGCTGGTTTCGCTGGCTGCTCAAGTCCAAGATATCTTGATGCTGCCACTGAAGAAGGACGATAACCGCATCAGTGCTTGGTCAAGGGAGCTGAACACGCAGCAGACTGATTATGCTGCGTCCGATGCGTATGCTGGCCTCCGCTTATACCATAAGCTCAACGACATGCGCAAGTCTATGTCGCCGGCGCCGCCGATGCCTGGATTCTTGGAGCAGGAACTGCCGCTTACGTTGGGTGACGGGACGAAGGTCTACAAGTCCACATTTAAGCCATCTGGGCGCAAGACGGCTGTTACAAACAAAGCCGTCTCTGCTGAGGAGGAAGAGGACGAGTACTTCGACGCTGTTGAGGATCAGGATACCGATGATCTTGCTGCGAACTTGAAATCCCTGGACATCGCTTGTGACGACGGCGCAGTGACCTACACGGTCACATACCCAACAATGCCAAAGATTGACACCGAAGCGACTGTTGAGATTGCGAAGGCGAGCGATGCTACGGAGGTAGTGGGTAACGACGCGCCTTCAAAACGTGTCGAATCATCCCGCCAGCCAACACGACCAGACACAGCAGAACTCGAAGCGGCAGACGCATGGGTCGCAGGTTGGCGCTTCTCACTTCCACCAGACTGGACCGTCTCAGCTCGCCCGTCCGAGCTGCGAGCATACCACCTCTGGCACCACCAAGGTTTCGCATTGAAGGAAGTGGCAGCTCTTTGCCGGGAGCCGCCGTTGGCCTTGACGACCGTTGCGAGCTATGTGATGCAGGCGCTCAAGGAGGAGAATCTGCCTTACGATCCTGAGCGAGTACGGGGTCCAAGGGAAATATTGCCTACGAGTGTGCATAGGAGGTATCAGAAGATCTTCGATCGTATACCGAAGTAGATGGAGCGGGAGTGTGGTTATGTGAGCGTTTTGCATGGCGAGGAGACGGGGCCAGCATGGTGTAGTCGTATAGAGGTAGATTCCTTGGTGCATGTGTATAGAGACAGTACTCATGTCCTTTGCTCAATCTTCTGCAGCGAGTCTCAAACGATGGAGCAGAATCCCTCCGATCATTACATGTAGCTCCGAGTCTTCGAGCTGGGCATTCCAAGAGCGCGCACACAACGTCCATCTCCGCCGATTACTTCCCTGCTGTGGCCCTCATTGACCCCTCCGCTCAGTGACCGTAGCTTATTCACGCCGAGTCTGTGCTTGTTGCACGTACGACTAGTATGCCGTCTTTACTGCCGTCGGGTCTTGCAACCATGATGCAAACTTCTTGACTTCGACCACGTCCTGGATCCAGGCGGCGACTTTCTCGCGATTACGCGTCACGAATTCAACCAGCTCACCGAGATCTTGAGGTATCTTGGAATCTTTGAGCGGCTCAGAGGTGAGTGTACTCTTGGAGATCGTGACGAGTGGCAGCGCCAAGGTCTTCAGCTTCTTCACGATCGGCTGCAGCTTCTACTTCCAGATCCCTGCTTGTGGCAATGACTGAGACTGGCCTTGTCGAGTACAAGCTGCAGACTTGAGAGCCCAGTCATCTTTCGAATATTCTTGACAACTTGGAGGCTCGATAGATCGAGCGTCGGAAGATCGTTGATGCTCACTTTCTTCTCATGATCCTTGAGCTCACGCACGGTTACCATCAGTATCGCCACTCTGACTGAGGGCAGCTTTTCGTACAAATAGTAATCCACGTACTTGGCTCTGCCTCGAACGACCTGGGCGTATCGAGCGAGAATTTCCCCGGTCATGCCCACCTCGAAGCTCTTACGGAGTAGCTTCAGGTAATCGTGCTTTTGATTCTGCACCCATACTTTTGCAGCACCGAGTGCCTTGCACACCAACAGGCTGTCGATCTTGTGCTTCCGCGGTATTGAGTAGAAGACATTTCCATTGCCCCACGATGGCCGACCAACATATCCCCAGAACGTCTTCGTCTCAACCCACGACTCCCCCCGCGTGGATATGCGAGTCGGTAGATCCTGTTGAGTGCCTCCTGCGGTAGATCGAAGAAGTGCAGGCCATGATGTTGGGAGGGAGCGGTCGACATGAATGCTAAGTGCGTATGGCTGACGATACTACACTGAATGTCAGCTTGCCGGGAAGTGAGAGTATCAGGGCAGGCAACTGCACCAGGTGAGCGCTGTTGGATGCAGTGACAACCTATTGCGGTGCGATGACTGTAATGTTGGTCCTCACACAGGCGAGCTGCTGCTGAGAGGCCGCAGCGAGTTTCCTCCTCGTTTGTGAGAAGTGGCAAAGCACAGGCGAGATGAAGGAAGCAGATTTCGAAGCTGCTGACCGCGACGTTGAGGTTGGAACTGGTGAAAGTTGAAGGGAAGTGTTAATGCTGAAGCTCGCCATGTGGAAGGAGGAAAGAGCGCCCCCCGTCGTCACCTCGCGCACGGCCTCCCGCCTTCGCGCTTCACATGCAGCAGCCACCATCAATTCCTGCAATTGGCTACATCCACGCAATGGATCTGCGCCCTCGTATCTTCAAGCAAAGACCTTTGCTCTGGTATCGAAGCGAAGCGCTGTGCGGCAAGGACCTTTCGTCACCAGCTCCCGCTCGACCTGCACGTCGTTCGGCCATCTGCTGTCAAAGGTCGTGGACTGCACCCAACTGGCAAATGCGTTTTACGTTTCCGGTACTTTTCCATTACCTACGCTACGACCTCTAGCGTGCCTGCACGACACAATATACCTCGAGACTCTGCTTGCGAACATGCTTTACGATGTCGTGAACATCTCGTGAGTTGCAACTCCAGCCGACGCGCTTGCCCTAGGCGTCGTGCAGCACCTGTTCTGCGGATCGTCTACTTCAGACCGAGAACTTCTCGCACGCCAAGCCCCTTGAAGAGCAGCTCAAGACCCATCTCAAAAACAAACGGCCAAGCCTGAAAAAGCCTAACAATCAGAGCCTTATTTCTTCTCCCCCGTGCAGCGCGTAATCTCAATACCATCCTGCGATCATTAGCAGACATTCCAAGCACCATGCACAGGAACCCTAAAACTCACCGGCACACCCGTCGGCTCAAAACTGTTAATCAGCTTACTTTCATACACCAAATCCGGGTTCCCCTTCGTATGGCCCAACTTCTCCTTCTCCACCCGCTTCGAATACTGCGCCGCAGTCCGATCATTGAACCTCTCATCTGGATCCGTGGTTCCATTTGTGTGCTGGGCCTTCTCCCGTTTCTGCGCCACCGTACTTCTCACATACTCCAGATAAGGCGGGTTGCCTGGCTTGATCACGTTGTCAGCGGCCAATACACTTCCGGGCGTCACCAGCTTCAACTCCTCGCAGAGCTTGAGATCTGTGGTGTAGGCGGGCTTGTAGTGGTCCAGGAACATGAGGTCGACGTGTTTGAGTTTGCCTTCGTCATGCAGACGCTTGATGGAGGCGTCGCTGGAGCCGATTTCGACTTTGACGACGCCGCCTAGGCCGGCGAGGTCGACGAGAGAGGAGATCACGGCGCCAAATTCTGGGTTGCGTTCCAAGCTATAGTATCGTTTGCCGCCGGCTTTGCGGACAGCGTCGCCGAAGAGGATACAGGAATAGCCAATGTATCCGCCTAGTTCGACCTAGACGTGTAATTAGCATGAAGGCCAAAACAGCTTTGTGGTCTTCCAGGTCAGGGTACTGTACCATAGTCTGCGGCTTGACCTCCGCAATCAGATCCGTCACGATCTTGCCCTTATCCTCCCCGACATTCATCAAGTACTTCTTCTTTCGACCAAAAAGATCAATGGCTTCGAGGACCTTTTGTGGGTTCCCACGCATCTGATCAATCTCGGGAAGATCGTAGATGAAGTGCAGAAGCTCGATTTCGCGGCCATCGTCAAAGAAGACTTCTTCCTGCTCCGCATAAGCTTTGGTCTGATCGAAGTGGGGCATCTTGGGCAGCGGTTGTAAGCGAGTGTGAGTTGTGTTGTCGATGTGAGGGCCTGTGTATGTGTTTTTGAATGTGTTTGCGTGAAGTTCAAATGTACTTGTCATGATGTCGGCATTTGCATGACGGCATTTGACCCACAGGAATTCTTGACCAAGCTTGTGGCATATCGATATCCGACTTCTTCTTTGCTGATTTCCTCCACAGGGATTCCTACATCCTTAGTGCTTACAGTGTCAGTTTATGTGATGCACATATGCCGCGAATCAGTAA
Organism: Dothistroma pini CBS 116487; assembly: GCA_002116355.1. Classification (NCBI taxonomy): domain Eukaryota; kingdom Fungi; phylum Ascomycota; class Dothideomycetes; order Mycosphaerellales; family Mycosphaerellaceae; genus Dothistroma; species Dothistroma pini. The sequence continues at coordinate 29,198 of MWSO01000040.1, forward strand.
GTGTAAGCGACCAATTCCGACATTTGGCTGCACTTTCTTCAAACCCGGTGAACATGTTCACCATTTTGCACTTGCATATCGTTGTTCTTCGTGAGCGTGGTATAAAGTCTCCTGATCGTCTGGCCTATATCACTGACGTCTAGCCCTTATCCTCGTTCTGGTACCTCGGGTTCGTTCCATCTGGAAGATACCTTTCGGCGTGATAGCAACGTCCTGCATCAACATTGATGTACCTTAAGTGACCGCCCGTGAAGTAGGGTGTCGTCTCTGACAAAGTTGTTGTCCTACTTGCTGGCGTCGCATCCCCTGTCTCCCTCTGACTTGCCATCGCAAGACGCCCGTTGAATGGGGTGGTGGCATCGAGGGACAAGATGATAGAAGCACATGCTGATGATGTGTGAAGTCAGTGCCCGCGTAGTCAGAGGATCGCGCTTGCAGTGTGACACGTGAAGGCGATACTATTTCAAATAGTACCTGCTGCAGGGATTACGGTCACAACCAGTTCATCTCCACTGCAGATCTTGGTCCCGCATGGCGAACGTTGACCTCGACGCAACGCCAGGATCGCCAATGACTTCCGGATGTATACTGTGACAGGCGTCAGGATATTGCTCCAGCAAGTTGGTCAACAGCGAGGGTGATCTGATGCCAAGTATACAGCGCGAACGACTTGGAATGCCGTGTTCTCAAAACAGTACACCCGAGCCAAGAGTGCTCGCCAGCGACGGATCGAAAGCATCGAATCGAGGCCACGCGAATGGTGCTTGACTCGTATAGTTCTAGCGCAGGAGTGTCGTCGTCTACAGCTGTCAGTCGTTGGAGATGCCGCAAGTATCCGAGGGGTAGACGAACGCCAGGTATGCTGAAGATAGCAACCACTTACGGCAGACGCCTCGGCTGAGCGCTGCAGAGCGAGACAACCACCCGAATGACCAAATGCCAGACACAGTATATCTCCCATGCTGGAAACATGTGACTGTATAGCATGTTGATAGTTAGCCGCGCAGGAATGTGATGAGTGTCCGCATATTCCTCAGGCCCTGCAAGTGCAGGGAGAGCATTTGCCAATGAGAAGCAGCCAGGGAGATGATACATGTTGGTATCATCATTTTGCCGGCATCTATAGGAGCAGGAGAGCCAGGCGGCTGCAGAGCAAAGGCAGCGGGATCGTTGGGGCGGCATGTGGTAAGTCGTAACTCCTATCGTGGTTCGAGTAAGGCAGATGGTGAAGGTGGGTGGTGTGGTTGCGAAATGCGGGAGGAGCGTGAGAAGTATTGGTCGAGAGGGTGCAAAACATTCAGGGCGCAGAGCCAATGGCAAGTTGCTTCCAGCGATTGCCTAGCAGCATACCACGTGCAAATCACCAGGATCAGTCCGAGTGGCCGACAACCAAGAACTATTCATCGCAGCAGCAATCCGGTACGATTCAAGCTTGTGTAGGGCAGTCACGCGCGAGCGACTTCCGTCGCGTGTGGAAGCTGCTGCATGAGCCACAGGAGGAAGAAGATGGCAGCGAAATAAAGATCCGCGCTCGAGCCTTGAAGTCGAATCCAAGCCGCGAAAGCCTGTGCCACTACGCAGACTACGCGAAAGTGGATCGTTGGTGGCAGCGATCCCGGGGGAGCATCGTTTCGAGGCGTGCATCGCGGCGTTCGGGGACTGTCGAGAAGGAAGCGGTACTTGATGTATTAAGTTCAGATGGAAGCGTTTATTCGAACGTTGGAATGAAGAAGTTGTACGATACCACGGCTTGCAACACGCAATCACACAATCAGCAGACGCTCCCACGACAAGCTCCATCCTAGCACGCGTAGATTGTGCATTAGCACGCCGTGCCGTCGGACCCCTCACGTACGCTAGCTGCATGGTCACATTGCGACCACTCGTCTCCTGCAGGAAAGGAGCGTTGTTCCCCTGCTGTGAGATCGGTACCTTTGGCTCACCGTGCAGCATGCGCGTTCCTGCGACTGTGTAAATTGTGCCGGCATATTTCGGCCACTACAGCGTTATGGTTTCCTGAGAGACGTCTGCGGCATCGACCCGAGAGCTGCCACTGTGTTTCCCAGACAATAATCTGGTCCACGAGCACTAGCTGCGCCGTCATTTGTCTCAGTGCCGCACCGGAGATCCCTCCAACGATCCTTGCCAGGGTGTGTGTGCTTCACTTCGGCCACGCGCAGCCGCACGTCCTACTTCCATCCCACCCCGACCAAACGAAGAGGAAGTGCGCGACTTCCCACCCCGCGGCCACGAAGGCCACCTGCATGGAGAGGTGACACGCAGCTGGCGAACAGCACACGGCCACCGCCTGCCAGAGCTGCTGCGAGTAGGCGCATCCGTCGCCGCATAATCGCAGGCAGCGAAGTCGCCCAGCCCCATGGCGTCCACTCTTTCAGGTCCCAGGACACCACGACCGCCTCCGACAGGCCCATTACCGGCATTGCCCGTCTCCAAGACACGCAAATACAGCGACGATGCATCCATCTCCGAATCAAGGCGGACGTCCACCGCCTCCAACATCCCCCCGCCCGCGTCCAAGAAGACGTTCATTCCTTCTCGCGCAGTGACCATCTCTGGGCTGCCCACCCCGAACAAACCCACCAAAGCCAACTCCACACCGGCCGTTCCTACACTGTCTACGATTGGCGCACGACCTCCGCCTTCCCCGTCCCCACCGATCAGCTCAGGACCGGTTAACTCAGGCATACCTAAGACCGTGCGAAAGACCACTAGCATTGGCTCTTTTCCCTTACCGCCAAAGCGCGCCGCAAGAGTATCGAGTCTCCCACCAAGCCCGCTGTCCGCGTCTACGTCTCCGAATGAACATAATGGTAGACCACCACCCCCTCCAACGAAGAGTCCCAGGCGGGATTCCTCGAAGCACAGAAGCGTCGAGAGTGGGCTTAAGAAGCTGCGCGCTCGCAGCTCTGGCTATGGGCTGCGACCTCGAGCATCACATCCGAGCAGGAGTAGTTCGAGCTTGGCCGGGTCACCGAGTCTGCTGAACGGTACGGGCGAGCGCGCCATGGTATCAAGTGGACGACTGAGGCAATCGGACAGCATGCTTAACCTCCCATCTCCAGCACCCAGCCGAAGCTCTTCTGCCGAAGGCTCACATGAGGCGGACGGCAATGCATTTGAAGACGCAGGCGAGGAGGGCGGTCGACGAGGCCGCTCCAGGCACAACGATAAGACAGCAGATTCAAAGGACTCCTCTGATGGCAAGGATGCTAAGGGCAATGTCATCGTCAGCGTCCGCGTACGACCCGACTCTGCTGCAAATGACGATTCCCGGACGGATGGGGAGTGGATGGTCGACGGTCGTCGGTCTCTCATCTCTTACCGGGGACGTGAAGGAGGTGACCACCGCTACGACAATGTCTTCTCGCCTCATGACCACAACTCACGAGTCTACGACAGTGCAGCCAAACGATTAGTACGTCGAGTCATGGAAGGCTACCATGGCACAGTGTTTGCATATGGTATGACCGGTACAGGAAAGACGTATTCGATGCAAGGAACTGCTAACGCACCTGGTGTCATCCCACTCGCTATTACTGACATTTTCTCATATATTCGCGAGAACCCAAGTAGGGAATTTTTGTTGCGAGTCAGCTATTTGGAGATATATAACGAGAAGATATACGACCTGCTCAGTCAGTCCACGCCTGGGCAGCAACAAGAAGAGATCAAGCTTCGAGAGGATAGCAAGCGTGGCGTATATGCGACTCCCCTCAAAGAGGAGATAGTACAGTCTCCAAATCAGCTTCTGCGTGTCATTGCACGAGGTGACCTTGCACGAAGAACAGGGAGCACGCAATTTAACGCGCGCTCTTCCCGATCACATGCCGTGGTGCAAATTGTCGTCGAGTCCCGCGAAAGGACAGCGGCGAACCACGGCGCTTGCTTCGAGAAGGCGACTCGAAGAACAGACAAGATTATGCCCGGTGGCGTATTGGTGTCAACACTATCACTCATTGACCTTGCGGGTTCAGAACGGGCTGCCGAGAACAAAGAGCGCAGAACGGAAGGTGCACACATCAACAAATCGTTGTTGACGCTGGGCACGGTCATCGCGCGCTTGTCTGGCGAAGACGAAAAGGAGGATGGGACCAAGAGCTCAGATAAGAAGGACGGCCTGAAGCATCTGCCCTACCGCGACAGCAAGCTCACGCGACTGCTCCAGGGAGCATTGTCTGGCAACTCACTTGTCTCCATTCTATGTACGATCCAATTGTCATCAGCTGGCACTGCTGCGGCGACCGCGAGTTCGCATACTGGAGAAACTTTGAGTACGCTCAAGTTTGCCAGCAGAGCGAAGAACAACATTGTCAGCCACGCGAAACGAAACGAATCAAACCTCGATCCTGGCGATCCGAACAGTAGAGCACTCCTCGATCGGTACCGCGTGGAGATTCAGGAGCTGAGATCACAGCTTGATCAGCAAAACAAAGCCAAGGAGGAGGCCGAGAAACAGGAGGAGATAGAGCAAGATCGGAAGATGGAGGAGGAGCTCGAGCGCCAGGAACAGATCAGACATGAAGAGCAAATGCTGGAGATGCAGCTTGCTCGGACGGCATTGAAGGAGCGTATTAGTCACCTAAATCGGCTAATCTTGTCGTCGAAATCGTTGGGCGTCAACTCTGGCCGCTTCTCCAGTTCGAGCATGCCATTCGACCCTCGTATGAGTGTATACAGCGTGTCGCAGTCCGAGTATGGGAGGCCAGTGAGCACAGCCAGGCCTGACAGTAGGGATAGTGGCATGCCGAATCGTGACAGTGCGGCTACACTGCAAGTTCCCTTCGAGGAGGACAACAGGCAACGTATGTCGAGCGGATCCATCACAACGGGGACGCTTCCTGCAGCTGCGTCTTCGCGAATAGTCGAGGATGATGCAGTGCTCGATGACGAACAAGACGGAGCCGATTCTGGTGGAGCCGATGGCGAGGGCCACGCCAGCCTGTCGCAACAGATTCGCATGCTACAAGCAGACCTGTCTGACAAGAATCGGTACATTGCCACCCTCGAGAAGCGACTTTTGCAAGCCAGGAGGACAAGCCATAGCCGCGTCAGCATGCAACTTGCATCGAGAGTCGGACTGCCGGAGGACGCGAGCTTGGAAAGTCTCTTGCGTGAGCGTGACCGCGAGATTGAGGATCTCAGAGCGACCTTGGACGACCAAATGCGGATGGTGACGGCCCTTAGGAGCGCCGCACGGAAGCGGGAGATGTTGGACAAGAGGAAGAGCCATACCACCGCCACGAGCGACGAGACCGCGAGGCCTCAGACATCCAGCGGCGCATCGGATCAAGTCCCAGAGCTGTCCAGTTTACCTTTCCAGAGGCGCGTCAGCTCTCGTGCATCGAGACATAGTTTCAGACCACCGAACCTGTCTCGAAGCAGCCATCGCAGCACACCGTCCAACACGAGTCATTCCAGTTCCAGTGCTGTCAACTTCTCCAGGACGCCGCTGAGTCCGATGGTGATTCTCAGTCCCGGACATTCTTCCAGCAATTCTCGCGAGAGCGTTGACAAGGACGTCGTCAAAATGAACCGTCGCAAGAGTGTTGACGAGATGACGCAGCTGCTAGATCAAATGATCCAGGACAAAGTGGAATCAGGACACGTTGTTCGGGGCGAACGAGGCTCTTTAAGAATCCGGCACGATACGCTGACCCAGCAGATCAGCGACGCGGTGAACGCCACCGTTATTCACGAAGACCCAGTGCCGACCGCTCACAGCGATGGCGTCAAGGCTGGAGGTGCGTGGTAGCGCAACTTTTATGATATGTGATGAGCTAGAAATGCGCGGACTTTGACCTCATTGGTAGATTGCATGAGTCGCATCCGGAATCATGCATTGATGTAGCGAAAGTGTCCTTGCATATGCGCGCGGCTAGCATCGCACGCATCGTTTCACGCTTTCACGCTCAACAGTTGCACGGCAGTGACGGCGTATCGAACACGAACGAGCGGTGCTGTATGACTTATTCTCGACGCGTTTCTTCACGAGTTGCAGGATGATTATATCGCAACGCTTTGCACTTTTGGCCGTGGGAGGTCCTCTGGATTTGATGTTTGATGCGCGATACCCATCCGCAAAAGCTCTTTGCGCTGGCCTTTTGGGGACCACCTTTCTATCTCTTGTGTACAATGTTTTGTATATTAGCTACTAGTTCACCATTGAATACACAGAGAGGCGCAACGAGCAACCAAGGAAGCTGAGTGACATCTTGAATCAGGCTCAATACCGCTCGGCAGAGCTCGGACGTTGAAGCATTGGGACTTCCGATATTAGACTTCCTCTTCCGCGCGACCTCACGTTCTGCTTCAGCTTGTCCTACTCCTCCTCCCACTCAGACTCTCCAACCGTAGCTCTTCGTCTTCATCGAAGAGCTACATCTGACGAAACGCTGACGATACCGTTTGACGGTCCAATGGCATTCACGCGGACTGGTACTTCACTTCGCAGAGGCGCGATCAACGAACGCGTCTCGAAGTCTCCGACGAGCATCCGCTCGAGCATCATCCATCTTCGCTGCATATTTTTTGAAGCTCATCTACACGATGCTCTCCACGCCGTCCGGATCTCCAGTGAATCGCGAACCAGGTAAGCGGAATGAACCCGGCATGTGAAGCAAGTAAATCAACGTCATTGTCACGCAACGACAGGCGGTAGCCTTTCGTGCAACCCAGATCTCACTCTCAGCTCTCTCGCATCAAATCCCCCTTTTCACCCGCAATCATCCTTGGGCTACCAAAAACACCGACCATGGCAGAGCACGGCGGCGCACAGGCATCGCGGAGATCCTCCCACGTTGCAGCCAACAACGGTGCCACCGCGAAGCACGAGTTTCAGACTGTGGCACCGACACGACACATCGAGCGACAGCAGCGTCTACGAGAGAAGAAGAACGAGCTTGGAATTGCACTGTCTGAGATATTCCTTGGCATTGCAATTAAGCGGAAGAGTGACACGCAGATTGACATTGGCTTTGCCTGCCATGATGGCACGTACAGCATTGACTTTGCGGTGCATACATTAGGCACGGGTGGCACGGACTCGCACGGCGACAAGACTGCCTGTCAGACGAGGCTACCGCAGGCGATGGAAGAGCAGGGAACAACAATAGTAGAGTACCTGATCTGCGCTATCAAGGATTATGGGATGAGCAACTCGTACAAGTTCGTCGGAGCTGGGCTGTCGCAAGAAGTGCTCGAAATAAGTCCACAGATTGCACCGAGATTGTGGTTGGAGCTGGACATTGTGCCCATCCTAATCCAGGGAGAGGAGGGTGGTAGTTTCAATACTGCCACCCAGATGGATGGTGTTGATGAGTTGGCAGACTCGATGGCGCGGAAGTGCCTGATGTGCGGGAGAGCTCCGGTTAGCGATTCACGACAAACGACTGACATGATGGCAGGTTCTTCGGCCCCAGCTTCCAGCCGCGTGTTCAAGTAGGATTCAGCAACAAGGTCGAAGTAGATATAGCAAATCGAGCACGACTGACGTCGGTTGAAGACTATAAGCGCACGGTCAGCGAGAGAACATGGAATGCAGTCACCAAATACGCTTCCGCGCTGAAGGAGCGTAAGGTCAAGATCGCTTTCTTCTCCGCGACACCACAGGGCGGTGGCGTCGCTCTGATGCGACATGTCCTGATACGATTCTACATATTGCTCGGAGTTGACTGCACCTGGTGGGTGCCGAAGCCCAAGCCCGAGATCTTCCGCATTACCAAGACGAACCACAATATCCTTCAGGCAGTCGCAAGCCCGGATGAGCGACTCTCGGACGAGCAAGGGTTGGCGATCCATTAATGGGTCCAGATGAATGCGGATCGATTCTGGCTGCACAAAAAAGGACCGTTGCAGCCACGCTCAGAGGGCGGCGCGGATGTGATCATTGTGGATGACCCTCAAATGCCTAACATCGTCGAAATCTCGAAGAAGGCCGATCCGGAGCGCCCTGTCCCCTTCCGCTCGCATATTCAGATTCGCGCCGACCTAGCCGATACCCCTGGCGCACCTACTGCTGGAGTCTGGGAATGGCTGTGGGAGAGTGTGAAACATGCCGACATATTCATCGCCCACCCTGTGAGCGCCTTCGTTCCTTCGCATGTCAACAAGCGAGCGTAGGCGTACATGCCAGCAACGACAGACTGGCTAGATGGCCTCAATAAAGAGATCCGCGACTTCGATAACGAATACTAGCTACACGAGTTCAACACTGAGTGCGTGCGCCAGAGAATGAATACCTTACAATACCCCAAGCGCGACTACATTGTGCAGATTGCTCGGTTCGACCCTTCGAAAGGTATCCCAGATGTTCTTGCCAGCTACGCTGAGTTCCGGCGCAATTCAGAGCACTGCAGGGGCAAGGTAGCAGATGATACACCGCAGCTGGTCGTCGCAGGACACTATTCTGCTGACGATCCAGATGGTGTCCGAGTCCTCAACCAGACTCTCGAACTGCTCGACGACGAATATAGCGACGTCAAGGACAGCGTTGTGGTGATGCGCCTTGGTCCCACAGACCAGCTCCTCAACGTCCTCATGCAAAACGCCCGCGTCGCCCTTCAACTCTCCACCCGTGAAGGCTTCGAAGTGAAGGTGTCAGAAGGCCTTCACAAGGGCGTCCCCGTCATCGTGACGAAAGCAGGTGGCATACCTTTGCAAGTCCAGCCTGAGCAGTCTGGCTTCCTCGTTGAGACTGGCGATTACAAGGCCGTGGCGAAGTACCTTGACGTGCTCTTCAGCGATGAGGACAGGTACAAGGAGATGAGCAAGTTCGCGGCGAGTCATGTTAGTGATGAGCTGGGAACTGTGGGCAATGCGATCAATTGGATGTATCTTGCGGATCAGATTTCGAGGGGCAACAAGATTGAGCCGAACGGGAGGTGGATATGGGATCTTGCGAGGGCTGAGGTTGGGAGTATTAAGGAGGAGGATGAGGTGAGGCTGCCGAGGAATTGGACGACGGAGAGTTGGGGATAGGTGAGCGACTACATATACCCACGATTAAAATCATCAGTCCAGCAGCATACCGAAGCTGGGATGCTTTCAACATCGACTTGGAGTGCCGCTTCGGCCTGGAGTCTCGAATCTCATCAACAACGACTCGGCCGCATCTCTGCCGCAGAAAGCGTCAAACCAAAACGTTGCAGTCCATGTGATCCTGCCGTCTCGCCGCTGCGCAAGACGGCTCTGCCCACAGTTGCCCTCATGGGTGTTGCAGCTGAGTGCCACATTTTCACCACGTTCCTGATCTTCCTTACAGCCTCTCATTCGCTCTTGTACAACTCTACTAATCTGCACTAACATATGACTCTCGTCATGACTCGTTCAGGAGATGGGTGACACGAGTGAGGTGGACTTGGTCCTGGGTCTGGGAGATCTCAGTCACGACTGGAAAATATCCAGACCACTGCGACGACTGATGATGCTTGATGACTTGATGAACTGACGCTAACAAAACGATGAGCAAAAGCAATCTACGCTGTGCGACTGTTGTATGTCGGAGAGCATTCTTGAGAAGTTCTGAAGCCGCCGGGGGCCGCGGGCTCGGGTCTGTCAGTCAATCTGAATCAAACTCATGCGCAAGGTCTCCTGCTGCGGGATGAAGGATTGCACTTCAGTATGATGTCAGAATGCAACGCTACATATACATAATGTAGGCTGTTCTGTGTGACCATGTCGGCACGCAGTCACAGTCGTGAGGCTGACCGGCCCCGGGATTGCAAAAGCGGCCCTGCCTTACTATACTTGATTGCACGGGAACTAGACGGTGGAAGAGTCAATTGAAGACTTGAAGTCACGAGACCAGAGATGGTCAGGAGTTTCGCAGTGACTTGTTGTTGTTGATGGTCATCTGGTGCAAGGTTGCTCTTGGTGCAGCATGTAGATCGCTTAGCTCGACTTGAAACGTCCGGGTTGCACACGTGCCTGGTTGAACACTTGATACAGTAGAATGTAGTGACATTGTACTTGGCCGTGTTGGCGTCTGGAGTCGAAACGTGCTGGAGGGAGTGGAAGCCTCGTGACGGGGCCATGCAGAACTGGCGCGTTTCATGTAGATGTCCATCGTCGGTCCGGGTTGCCTGCGTTTGATCATCGCGTCCCGTCCTCCACTCTCTCTCACGTACAGCATTCCGAATGGCCCCTCCCCCATCCGGTAGCTACCAAGCATCAATATTGGTGTGAAAGTACCTCGGAGCTGCGTCCCACTGCTGCAGGTGCAGGTTGAGGTGCCGCTTGCTTGCGTACACGCTTGCTTCGGGAGCCTGCAATTCGTAGGATGTAAGTTGTGCGACTCCTCCCTCCAGTGCCTCCTTCATCAATCTTGCATCTCGCATCCGTGCTGCAGCCGAGGTGGCTGGGTCCATCTCGTTACATGTACTCGTCCGTCACTGCTCTTTGGCGCGACCGACCACGACCGTCTGTCACAGGCAGAGCTGGGCTCTCGCACGCTGCTGTTCCCTTCACTTCATTCTTCACCCGCACGAGGTAATCTTCCTCCTTCCTGCAAACGCCACCTGCAAGCACGACAACGTGGCCCCCGTCAGCATTTCCCCCCAAAGCTCCTCCCGGCCGCGGATGCTAGCTTCCTGCAATATTTCTTTCACTGGCCATCGTGGTGCTACCAGTCCATCGAAATCAGCTCCCAACCGCACAAGCAACAGAAACGTCACGAAACTACCGAATCCCGCGCGAGCCAGCATGGCCATATCTGCCGGAACAAGCCGGTAGTACATCTCAAAGTCATCTCCGAACCAAACGCTGGTTGATGAGGAAGTCGCGGACGACAGCAGCCAAAATGCGGGATCGCCGAAACACCAACTTGTCCATTTCCTCTACCGACTCCACCAATGCGGCATCCACCAATTCAGGCAGGAACAGTGTGAACGAGAGGCACTGCTTCGACTCATCGCCGCCTTCGCCATCACATATGCCCGGTCCGGTAACCAAAGAGAATAGGCCGCGGCCTCTATGTCGTGGACAAACCGCGATGCGGATACTGCTGGCAGCTATATGCGCACTTCTCTTCACCTTCACCTGGCGATGTTTGCTTGGCTGGCCAGTGACGTCGTACTTACCAACTGCACCTTCCTTCCAACAGACCGATGACCAGGAGACTCAGCTCGTTGCTGGCAATGACCTTCCTGACGAACCGACCGCGCTGATGGTGACAGACTCGCTTGGCCCATCGAAATGGACCGTCTCGATACCGCACAACCGCAGCTTCCCGCTGCCTAGCCACCAATACAAAGACATCTGCACACAAGGCACTGGACTCCAACACACAATCAGCACCACCATCCGGCCTACTGGCATCCGACATTGGTGGCGAGAGCAGTTTCGGAGCTTCAAGGACAACACATTCCTGGATGTTGCAGATGCTGAGCACGCGGGCACACTACCCATTTCCAATGACTCCACTCCAGGTGTCTGCCAAAGTAGCCTGACCTTCGTGCTCGAGTCCGGTGAGGCAAGCTTTGGGAAGTCGCTGCTCCTGCTCTGGCTAAGCTATGGCCTGGCCAGACACGAAGGCAGGGCTTTCTTCCTTGACGACACTCGCTGGGCATGGGGCTCGTACACCTCGTATTTCGCGGCACCACCAATGCATGAATGCTCGCCACCACCGGCACACCAGAGAGTACCGTGCCCGCGAAGCGCCAAACATCTCGTGGTGTCGTCTGCTACAGCAGGATGGACGTTTGGCTCCACGTTTCAGGAGGAGTTCCGGGGCGCGCGTAAGCACGGACTCGAGGCGCAGTCACGGGTGTACGACCTGGCACGCAATGGCTTCAAGGCGCTTTTCAAGCTTACTGGAGAAGACTCGTTGTTTGCCGCTTCGCGCATTGCCAAACTCAAGGACGACGCCGCCACTCACGGAGGCTCCATGATCGGCATGCACATTCGACGTGGGAATCTTCACCCATTCGAGTACCAGTACAGCCGCGACTATTTACCATTGGAGAGGTATGCACATGGTGCGAGAGAGCTTTCTCGAACACTGCGGGCAGATAGCGAAGCCCCTGAGGACTTCTCGTCGATCGTGGAATATGTGGAGTCTCCATTGATCTTGGGTTCGGACGATCCCGACATCATGGACTCGTACGAGCTGCTGCAAGCTGCAGCACCTTTGATCGTCCAGCCCGCGCAGGAACGCATTCAGCTGGCCACAAAGAAACGATTGGACAAGACTTCTCCAGTGGCACTTGTACGAGATGGAGCCTACGTCAAGCACGCTGACGAGAACATCGGGTGGGAAGGTGGATTTTACAGTGCGCTATTCTCCTCGCTCGGTGGCGCGAAGAGGGCAGCGTCAACAGATCCGAGCACGATCCCAGAGGAAGCGCTGAGACTTCGACAGCTGGTGGGCCGCGCGTACCTACTCGATCTCGCAGTCCTCAGCGAAAGCGATGGCGTAGTCTGTGCCATCAGCAGTGCTAGCTGTAGAGCACTCGGCGTAATGATGGGTTGGCATGCGGTGCTGGAAGGCAGATGGATGAACGTGGATGATGGCAGGAAGTGGTCCTGGACTGGACAGCGGTGAGAGGGACCATCGATGTGAAACTCGTTGATTATAAGCATAGCGCATGGCGTCACAAAACCAAGATACCCATTTGATAGCAGGTAAATCAAGAGACTTTTCGCCGGTTTTCAGAGACCAAGAGTTGCCGTGAGAGTGATCCGACACTTTTGCGCAGCAGGATTTAGGTATTATCTAGGTGTGTCGACTAGCTATCTAGGTGCGTCGAGGAACGAAGATTGCGGCCAACAGCAGTGTGGTTCCAAGAAATTTCGAGATCGACCGACCATTGGGCAGATGGTAGCCTGCCAATTTCAAGATCTCATCTGCCAGAGAGTACCATGCCAAGAGCACAACAACGAGAAGAAGATATCCAGATATCTGGGAGTCGTCAGCACAGAACTTCCACAAATGGTCGAAGTGATTGATACATACTTGGAAGAGTTTCAAACACAAGTGCATGCGGTAAGAATCGGCCCAAACCAACAGCGCTGATCCCAGAAGCGCATGTGCTACGCCACTGCAAATCATTGATATGAATTGTCGAGCGCTTCTTTGCACGGCCGGGACTGCAAACATGAGCTGAATCAGAGCAATGCAGAGTGGCGTGATTGCTAAGTCAAACAGTTAGCATGAGCCAAGAAATAAACGTATCAGAAAACTCACCGAGATTTGCAGCAAAGTTGGACATAGCCATTTGAGGCTCAAAGCCATTTGGCATCCTGGTGGGAATGGCAAGCCGCAGAGTAGCTCCCATAGTCAACATAGACGCTCCTAAGGCGAAAGAAACTCAGCAATAAGTACATGTTATCACATATCATATCATACGTACCGCCAGACAGAGCAATCGTGGCAGAGTACATGTCGTTGGCTTTGAACAATTCCATCAGGCCATGGAGAATTTGAAAAGGTGACCCAATGAATAAGAACACAGCCCTATGAAACTTGTATATTAATTCTTCTAGTTCAGTGGTCTGACAGGACGGAAACTTTACAGATTGGCGAACCCATTGCTGCGCACGTCCTCGAGACCGCCAGTCAAGCCCGAAAGGCCAACGGAAAATGCCGTCAAGGCCACGCACACGCCGAACAGGGAGATTATTGCTGTGTTTGAAAATGCCGACATGGATGGATGTGTGTATTGACATGCTTCTTCCAACGTGTTTGCACCGTCCGAAACCTTGGCAGTACAGATATTTAGCGCGACGCGCGCTGGTGCCTTTGCGCTTGCTGTTCTGCTCTTCATCATCCTTTCCTCAGAACCTCTGCCAAGCCATGCTTTTGCCATGTAAGCAACCGCACCTCACTCTTGAACCAATTTACTCACAACATTAGCCAGGTGAGCCTGGAGTGTGGCAGAAGGCGTACATGGACCATTCTACTTGAAGCTTGTCCACATTGAAGCATTGTCCGGCGTCGTATCGGTCATCTTGAGCTTCGTATATCCCAGTTCGATAAGCTGTATTTTCCCCCTGATCGTCAGTCATTGTGAACGTCGACGCCTCGATAGGTTGCAACTTACAAGCTATACTATTAGTAGCGTTGTTCAAACCATGACAACCTCTTCCGGCAAATATGTCGACCACGCAGTGTGCGAGATCTGGATGCTTCGATGTCTCAAACTTGACAGATCGGAACATGTTCTTGGGAGGTTTGTAGTCTTTGCACTTTTGCCACGGTCCCATGTTCGTTATGAGATGGCCGACGGGATTCAGATCGATTACTTTCGTCTCCGTCTGGCAGTTGTTGTCGATGTAAAGGTGTGCTGCGATCCTATGCTTACGGGGATGGTGCCGCGCCATTATCATCGTGAACGATAGGCAGAGTATGGTTAGTCCAAGAAGGAGTCGCATTGTCGGCGGCCGTTCGGTGATAAGTCTGATACGAACGAAGAAATCCGTGAGGCTCGATAATTACGAGTGAAGATAGCAGGTAGCTGTGAGCAAGTCTATTGAAGTGCACTTAGTCCTCAAGCGACAGGTGTCCTCAGTGGTGGTCCAAGGTTCTCGCCGCACAATTTCAGCTAGTCACTCGCTCTCTGGCCGTGCTCCGATAGGCTATTCGCTGCTAGTAGTACCGTACAGCATCGAGGATATTCGAGTTAAGCTGCTGATAATCATCTTGCTTCCCCTGTTGTCTTCCAGGTCGGCAGGCAAGGGGCTGCTTCGGCGGTGCACAACTCCAATACTCAATACTTACCACTACAACCATAAACCTTCAACTCCAACTTTATTTGTATTCAATACATACTATCAAAAGCCACCGTCATTACCATCCTCCTCATCATTCCACCCAGCATCATATCCAACCTGTCCGTGTCCACCCCTCTCACCTTCATACCCATCTGGCCCCATCGCATTCCCAAAACCGTCATACCCTGGCTCCGGCCTGTCACTCCGACTCGCAAAACTCGCCAGGACGTGGATAATATCGGCTCCAAAGCTCGGGAACTCATCAATCAGCGGCTCAAAATCCACACTCTCAAAGTTTCTCGGCCTCAGAGCGTTTGCCCAAATCCGAAGCAACGCTACGCGAAGGGGACACTTCTCTGGCGTGTTGGCGTAGACGAATTCTGTGAGGTTGGGGAGCATGCGGATCAGGACATCTTTGGAGTATCCCCAGTCTGAGAAGGGGCGTTCGAAGCGCCAGACTGAGAGGTCCCTGAGGCCGGGAACATCGTATTTCTCCGCGATTAGGAAGACGGAGACGTGGTGTTGGGCTGCTTCGAGGCGGGACAGAGTATTGGGAGTGCTATAGTTGAGAGTTTTGAAGAAGTCGATCATAGTCTTGACAGCGAGGGGCGAATCTGCTTTCAACTCGACACGAGATTCGTTGGCGTTCTGGGATGAGGGCGTTAGGGTGAGTTATGTTGTTGTTGCGACGAGACTTTGACTGTAAAGGCTTTTGCGCTTCCGATTCTGGGTCAATGGGCTGCATACCTTTGCTGCTGTGATTACTTCTTGGAAGGCCGTGGAGAGGGCGCTGATGATGAGGGAGTTGACTTTGTACTCTGTGCCTTGGTGAAAGATTGTGAAGTCGAGGTAGGCCGGGTCGCGGGTTTGCCTGCAAGGATGTCAGCCATCAGGATGAAGATTTGAAGAAAACCTGGAATGCCCAATACATACCTCAACACTGCAAATGTGAAGTTTTGAGCAGCTTCGCGGTCGTAGTACTCGTCGGTCTCATTGTCATCGCCCTGTACATCCACTTGGCTGTCATGTTGCTCTATTTCCTGGTGAGTCTGATGAACACCATTCCCATCATACTGTTGTTGGTCTTGCTCATCGCCATGATGTCCATTCTGCTGACCGTCCTGGCAATCGTTTTGCTGCGATTCTCGGTTTCGTTGCGCCATGTAGTCCTCGAGATTCTGCAGTTGTTGCTCCAGCTGCTCCCTATTCGGTTGTTGCTGTTGTTGCTGCTGTTCGCCCTTGTATGCAGTCGCTTTCATGTCAAATGACACGTGGTTGACAGTGACAGCTTCGGTGGACTCGGCCTTGGCGTTCTGTTGGTATGCCTGTTTCAAGATGCCGTTGGTGAGCTTTGCAACTTTCGCCTTTTCAAGTTGTGGCTTTAGGTCTCCGTTCTCCGGTTGGTCTGGATCGTGCTTGGGCGGAATGCATGCGGTCTCGAAAGCGTTCATTCGATCATCGGTCAATCCTGGTGATATGCCATTCCTGTGGTGATGATCGTGTTGTTTCAGCACATTGGCGTAAGATTTGGACGAGCTGTTAGTATCGAATGATGATCTGCCGCTCGAGTTGCCGTTGGTGCCATTGCCGCGAAACTGCTTATCATTGCCATCGGGCTGTTTCAGAGTGCCGGTCTTGTACAAGAGTGCCAATGCGTCACTGGCTGTTTCGATCTGGGACGCCATTGAAAAGACTCCGGGAGCTGCAAGCTTGTGAGGAATGAAGATGAAATTCATTGCCCATGTTCGCAGCGGTTTTGCAGCTCCCTTTGCGTTATACGTCACTTCATGAAGGGGAGGAGTCGAGCTGGTGGACATGTGTCAGGGAACTAGGTGGGCTTGAACTCTAACTGACTCGCGGTATAACAGCCACCAACCACGAGTGGTATGATCGCCCATTAGAGGTATATCACTGATCGAGGCCTCGTAATTCGCGATCGGTGAAAGTTGTGCGCCCTATCGATGAACCACGGAGTGCGCCGCAGCACTCATGGCAAAAGGCGGATTCCTGCAGAAACAGTCAACATCAGGGTCGACAGTCATTGCAGCGTTCAAGATCAAGTCACCCACCGCAACGCACCATATCAGCGCTGTCAGCCAAACTCTCCTGCTCTCCAACATTCATGCGGAACTCGAGTGACTGCTGAGCAACCTTCCTTCATTGCCCTTATCTTGCCAACTGCAGCTTCGCGATCTCCGCGTCCTTCCCAGCAATGATTGCTTCGAGCTTGGCAGTTTGTCTCTCGACGTTGACTTTGACGCTGCTAACGATAATGCTGTGGATAGCTTCCTGGTTCTTGACTGCGTCGAGAGCCTCGGATTTGGTCAAAGTCATGGTAGCAAGAGTCCGCATGCGGTCTACGAGTAGGTGGAGTGTAAGCTCTGATGCGAACTGCGGCATCTCCGTGAGCGCGGACAGCATGAAGCCATGATCTGAGGCATTCATGTCGGAAGCCACCCACACGTCGAGGACCGCGTCACGGAGAGCGCGGTCAGTATCTGGGAGCAGAACGTCTTCGAAGACAGCCTTCGCAGCGGCGCGCATGCCTTGTTCGTTATGCGACAAGAGTTTTGCCTTGAGTTTCTTGAGGGCCAGGTCCTTCAAGCGCAGGACCTCGTACTTGTCGGCGGTGGCGTAGACGTGAGCGTGCAGTTCTTCAAAGTGCTTAAAGTCACTGCCGATCAAGGAGAAGTCGCTGTAGTCGCCGGTATAGAAGAAGCTGATCATGCACTCGACAGCGGTGAGCAGGTCACCGTGAAGCTCGACCTCTCGAGAAGTGGATTTGAGGAAGTCGCCGCTGCAACATCTGTCGAACCACTTGCTTTGCGCACAAAGGAAGACCCGATGGGCGCTGAAGCGCGCGCCCCGGCAGATGATGGCGAAGTCGGAAAAGCGGTCGCTATGAAGGTAATTGTTACTCATGTCAATATCTGTCATGCGCGAAGGTATCCCTTGGAATTGTAACTCACGGGCGCGTCACATCGTGAGAAATGCCGTTTTCCGATGTGGCGGTCGTGTTCTTGTGTAGGGACGCGTGGCTGAGGCCGATTGAGACTGCTTTGAGGAATATGGTTACATGTCCAGAACACGAAGAACGAGAGCCAAGGCAAGTGACGTGAGAAAGCGAAGTCGGTTATGGAAAGGACATCGAAGAGAGGCAGGCTCGAACGCTGCAGGCTTGTCGCGCGTTCCCAGCTCCAATCCACCCACTCGAACTCAGATTGTGTACTCTGGAGTAGGCGCCCCAGATTCACCTTGATGCGCTAGTGTTGCACTGGTCGTGGTACGAAAGTGCCTGGCGGTACAGACATGTCAGATTAATCAGCTGTCGCACACAACGAGGCAGCACAGCCACGGATCATAGCGTCACGCCACACACAAGAATCGCAGAGACATCCTTACATCACGTCGACGAAATGAGAAGGTACCAAGTACTGAGCAAATGACACGGTGGTAGAACAGGCTTCATAGCACGTTTGATTTGCGCATTATGAGAGCCAACCAACTGTTGTCAAAGCCCTTCTCGAGCCGGGCAGACCTTGCTGCGCTGGTCGGAGGTTCTCCTCATGCTGATGTCCGCCTGCCCAAACGCTGCTTTTGATGGCGTCGTTTCAAGTCGTAGTCATGCCGTTCAGTGACCGGCTCTCCTGCTCTCGGCGATGACCTTGGTCATCTCGTCGACCTTGCGCTTGGCACGGCCGAAGGTTCCGAGTCTCTTCTTTGCGAGCTTACGGGCACGCTTGTCTTTGCTGTTGCGGAGGAGTTCGATAACGCGGCGCTCGTACGGGGCGAGGCTTTGAGAAGATGGGTGTTAGTGGATGTTCTTTGCCAATGGCGGCTTCGACTCTGCGACATACCCAGAGACCTCCTTGACGACGTCACGAACGAATGCGGTGCGCTTGCTCAAGTGACCCTTCATGCGCGAGATACGCGGCTTAGGCTGGCGGGGAGTGACTTGCTGTGGTTGTGTCAGCACTGGATCAAATTTGTCCTTCAAGGTCGCATGTGCGCCGGCGAGGTGGCAGTGGTGGAAGAGACATACGTGGCCAGAGTTGAGGCCAATGACCAAGCCAGACTTCTGCTTGACTTCTTTTGGCATGTTTGCGGTATTGCCGATGGGTGGACACTGCCTTGGAGGAGAGCAAGTCAATCGTAACTTCCTTCGCAAAACCGCAGTGGAGGAAGGAAACGGCCACTCCCGAGAGTGCGACCGGTTTTGGCGCCTTGGCGGTGACGCTCGGCCTCAGGCCAGAAGATCACATGCTTGCCCGGCAAAGCTTCCGCAAATGTAGGCGAGCGTCATGGGCGCGTCGACGAGAAGTTGGATTTGAAGATCAGGACTTTGCTTGTTCCGTTCGTGCAACCCCAGCCATCACAACCTGTGTTCTCAACGTCTGCTTGCAACAGCAATGTTCTTGTCGTACCAGTAGACTGTCCTCCAGCATGCGCGTCGCATGATGAGTCGCCATGGGGTCGACGTTGCGCGGATAGGTCTTCGAATCACTGCAAAGCTGGCCATCGCGTCATTTCCATTGGTACCATCGAGGCTTGCCAACGCGGTCGCGCCTACCATCAGAGCACAGCACACATCACTGCATCGAAACCTTGCTGCATCCGTCGCGACAGGCGTACCTGCACACACTCACAATGCTGGAACCGCGATTACATCCTTCAGACGGCCTCGATCGGCGACGACGGAGATAACGGACTCTGCCTGGGCAAAAGGTCTGCACACACAGTCGCGAACATGGGAGCCGGCTGCGCCATGGACGATGAAGCTGGTGTTGCAGAGGAGATGGAACAGTGACCAGAAAGTCCCTGCAGAGAACCCTGCAGCTCGAGGAGCAGAAGGTGTACCAGGAATCAAGCCGGCAGCTGTCCCGCCCAGGACGACCGAAAATGCCAGCAATGGCACCAATTCGGGCGAGTCACACAACTGGCTTTCAGACAGACTGCCAGCTATACATCGACCAACCAAGGAAGAGCTCCTGGCGGCTGCGACAGGATTTTGGCACAGGTTGCAGATTCGCTTCAAATGGTTCTCCATCCGAAGTGTTCGACCCTTCACCATGGATGAGATTTTTGCCTTTATGAGCTGGATCTTCTGGGGTCATGTGCTCTGGCTGATCATTGGGACGACCACCTTCGTGAGTCTGGCAATCTGGGCTGTCAACACCGTCTTCGCCCAAGAGACATTGGCTAGATGGATCGGAAACTACCTGACCAAGAGCAGTGGCATTAAGGTAGTTTTTGAAAGCGCTGTTGTCCCAAGATGGGGTGATGGCGTGATCCGCTTCAACAATGTCTTCGTCAGTCGACGACCAGAAAGAGCAAAGATGCAAAGATCGGTCACAAAAGGATCCTCCACAACCGCAGCAGCAGAGGCGGCAGCAGCTATGCAGGCGTACTCGGAGACGCAGAAAGGCGGACCAGTATATGGTCCGCAGAATGAAGACGAGGACGATGGCAATTACAGCCAGTTTGATGTCACTATCAAACAGGTGGACGTCAGCTTGTCGTTCGCCAAGTGGTTCAACGGCAAAGGGTTGCTACGAGACGTGTCGATCGTAGGAGTACGTGGTGTGCTCGACCGAACATCCGTTCAGCCTCGAAAGCCCGACGATCCACCTCCGGAAGCATACCGTCATGAACACAATACCGGGGACTTCGAGATTGACAACTTCAAGATGGAAGATGTCCTTCTCACTGTACATCAGCCAAGGAACTTCCGCCCTTTCCAGGTCAGCCTGTCAATGTGCGAGCTGCCACGGCTAAGAAAGCAGTGGCTCTTTTACGATTTCTTGTCTGCCAATCACATGACTGGACAATTTGACAATGCCATGTTCAACGTGCATCCAAGGCAGGTGCACGGAACGACAGGTGTGCCTTTGGTCGATGGAGTGGAAGAAGATCAATCGCAGTGGAAGAAGCACACTCGTATCGAATTGCGAGGTCTCAACATTGACCACCTCAACCGAGGTGTCGAAGGGCCTTTCTCGTGGATTCAGGAAGGTAACGTTGATATTGTGTCGGATGTCATGCTACCGCACGACGCAGATGGGAGCATTGCTAAGGTCATGAGTGACTTCTACGACCGAGTAGAAGCGACAGTCTCAAGTCAAGCACTCCAGGCGCAGCAGGGTGGCAGCGGCGCAAATGTGATCGACAACCGAGACGACTCCCCAGAGCGTGCTCAGCAAGAAGCGAAGTCTGCGGAGCCCTACGACGAGAACCACAACCGCTTCATCGTCTTCGACATCAACATCCACCTCAACGACGTTAGAGCAAGCGTCCCAATCTTTACGAGAGACCTTTCGTACGTCAACAACGCCGCCGTCCGACCCATTGTGGCGTATATCAATTCACACTCCCGCGGTTCCTCGAACTACATCCCAATCAGCTGCCGCATCGTGAAGCGACTCAGCGAATTCGATGGCTCGTGGACCGTCTTCGACTCGGGTCTTCTGGACGATTTATCCAGGGAAACCTACGAAGCCTTCGTCCGTGATATCGGCGATCACAAGCAGCGCAACCGCCGCATCCGCAAGGTGAGCTTGTGGGCAACTCAAGTCGTGGCTCAAGCGCTCTTCCTTGGACTTGCTGGACATCTCGTCTAACGTTGCGACTCACACAAAGTGGGTTTGCTGTCGCATTTCGTCGCAACATCATCATTTAGCGTGGCGTTCAGGGAATATACAGGCGTGTAAAAGTAGAAAGCCCTGGCATGGGGTTCATGACTGGAATGGGTGTACAACGCTCAGGTCATGCAGTACTGGCGGTTTGTGACACTGTATAGATTCTTATGATTGATATGCCCGCGAGATGTACAGGCTCTACCTCCTTGGATCTCCCCCCGAGCTTCTTTGCCTGGCATGAGCTACATCATCAACTTGGTTGCGGTGTGAACTCCAATTTACGCCTTCTTTCGCAGATTGCTACAGCTAGCTATGTAGCTCAGTTGGGGAAGGCTTGCTGCTATGTGCAAGGTCCCATGGACTATGTACAAAGAGGTGCAGGTGGCCCGAGCGCTGGAGGTATACCTTACCTATGAAATCCGAGAAATGAATAACGCACTGCGTGCTTCGACTTCTTCAGCAACGACGAAGCCGTAATATTGCCGTCGTATCGACCGGGAGATAGCCGAGCTCTTGTGGGTGCATTGGCAGCGACCTCTTTCGTCCACAACCCTTGTACATTTCCAGCTCTCGATCTGCGTTCCTCGCGGATTTGTGGGCGTTATGGAAACTGACCGGAGACCATATGTCGTACAGATGATGCTGTTCGATTAGTGGTGTTGCAACGTTGCTGCTGAGGTGAGCTATGCATTGTATCTGGGCTGAAGGTAGGCTGCCTGCAGTCTCTTCGAGCGGCACAAGCGGTCATGCATGCATGACTGTTCCTGGCCACTGATGAGTGCCGCTTGCCACTCGGGAACTCCACAAACGCACCCTGCTGCAGCTCACCGTCTCCCTACCACCCATGGCCATAACTGAATACGCACCAACCCGAACTCCGCACTTTCACATGCCCAAGCGCGGCAGCACTCCGGCAAGACCAGCACATCCCACCAAAGCACTAAATACCGATCCAAAATCCTGCCAAGTCATGGGAGTAAACTAGGACTCTCATGGGCGACGGGGAGCTCCGCCTCCAAAAAGTCCAGGACATTACTCTCAAGTAGTAAGAGATTCGAGGTTGATGAAGACGATTAGATCGGTCCACTCGCAACTCTTCGTCTCTGAGAATTGGGAACGTCATTGATTCCGAATTTCGTGGCCCTCCGTAGCACGCCTGCGGAGGGAATTCCTTTGCTGCACGGGGAAGGGATGTTGAAAGGGAAGTGGAGAGCGTTGGCGGACGTTGCGGAGTAGTGGGCAGGCAGAATGATGGTTGTATTACAACCTACATGCGGTGCCAAAATGTCCACGCGAGTGAGATTATGATTGTATCGAATCGCTGGCATTGGTATGCTTCAGTATTGAATCGGACACGTCAGCGCTTTTGATCTGCAGACAGCACTTGTGAATATTCCACCGCCATCGATGGCATTGGCAGGTATGTATCATGCTTCCGGCGCGAGAGAGGAAGCTGAGCTACATGACGAATGTCGCATGCATCAAAACAGCGCTCGAATGCACGAGAGTGGCACGAAGATATGCGGGACCGTTTTGGACATCCCTGTTGGTTTCCACATGCAAACGTTGCTTTGCCCCGCTAGGACAAAATTGTTCCACAGAATGATACATCACGCAAGCGAGGAAGTTGAGCATCAGCCACATGACAAGACAGTGCGATACATGAGATGAGAAGTATGCGCGGTGATACCACTGCTGTTGATCGTTTTGAAAGAGCAGAGCAGCTGGGTTTTGTCCAGTAGGAAACTCCTGCTGATTCATCACACCAAGCACCTTCAGCCACTCGTCGCTAGCCTCAACCAGGTCGCTATCCTGGATCTCGAACTTCACCCACTCCACCTGATCTGCCCACGACATCTCACCCATAGCTATGCACGTGTTGTGGCTCAGTCCTTGGTTGAACCTCGCACGCTCGTGAGGTCCAGAGATGCCACACGGCGCACGGGATGGGTGCGGGTAGCACTCGTGGTCTTTCTCAGGGATGCAATCACCGGAAATCTTCGCCGCCCTGGCAACAAGGATCCTGAGATACTTCGCGATCAGCGGCGCTGGGTGCGGCTGACCCTTCTCCTGCTTCAGCTCGAGCACGCCAGCATACCTTGAAGCAACGCGAGCTCCAAAGATCTCCAGCTTACGGCCGCGTTGACGAGCTTGAACGATAGCCTCACACATCTTGCGCAAAGTGCTGACCTCAACGTCGCCATGCTTTGGGCTCATGGTGCAGTACTTGACGTGGGACCAGTGGTATTCGCCGTGGATTTGGCGGTAGAAAGCTGATCCTCATCTCAACTGGGTCGAGCACTTCCTCCCACGATAGGCCTTGGTAAGCTTCACCCTTGCCCACGTAGTGGCAAGGTCGGAGTACGCGAAAGGATACATGAAGCCGCCCAAGCTTGCTTTGCCACTGGCTGGTAGTTCGTCAGCGTGCCGGTCCTATAGCTTGAATCAATTTTGTGGGTGAGGTAAGCTCCTTTCGAAGAAGGTGCCTCGTTGAGGTTCTTATGAGAGCCGTAATATCGTCTGTTGGAAAGAGGTGTTGTGCGCTTGGCCAAAAAGGGGGTTCGAACTCGGGAAACATTCTGTGTCAGCCATGTCGGTCCAACGCCTTGACAGACCACGAAATAACGGAAAGCAGAAGGATTGAGCAGAGCTTGCAAGCAAGCATAACATCTCAATTCCCGAGTCCTCCATGTACCTATCTACCATCCCCCTAGGGACTCACACAAACTCGCACTCACCGCAAGAATCGAACTCCCTCCCTCTCTCGCGAACAAAAAGTTCGGCTCACTGTCATGTTCTTGCCCTATCAAACAACCTTCAACGAAGGTGATTTCCTTTCACGAAGCTGATTGATGGAAGGTTGCTAGACGAACCATGTGTATATCGTACCAACAATCTGACTACCTAGGGGCGCTGTCTTTCAAGGCTAGGCTTGTCGATTGAGAAGTTCACCAAGGTTGTAATGTCGTGGGCTACCTTCCCACAGCTGTCGTGGTATTGTTGAGAACGGCGCGAGTTCTGAGAATTCTATAGTCTCATCTTCGGCTCGGCTTGTCCTTCCACCTCGCAGGCTTCGGGTGCCGGCGACGGTGGTGGGTATGCTGCTGAGGCGCTGACAACGCACTACCTTCTCGAGCGTATTGTTGAAGCGTGTCTGATCGCCAGCATTCGGAATGTGTTACCATGGTCGTAGATGGTGTTGTGGAGGTGCAGGCGCGATGAAGGTTGGAAGTTGAGGATCACATCAGGCATCTAATGTTTTCAGGCAGCAGCTGCCATTACGTTCAGCGCAGACTCCTGCTTCCCGCTTGATTGTCCTCTGACATGCTATTCGATCGGTTGAATTATCGCCATGGCTCAATCTTACCTTCCACGCGCTCTAACTAGCCAAAATATGCGCAGCCCGTCCATTTCTGGAGCTGTACTGCTGTGTGGCAAGACAGCAAATGAACAGAGGTACTCTCGACGCTTGCAGCAGCTAACGTCCACCAGGCAATCTCTTCCAATATCCAGCTCCCGCTCGTTGTTTTGAGCGCATAGCGGTCGTCTTCCTCCGCCCGTCTTATTCGGCACTTATCGCCGTGTCCTCCTGCCCTTGTACCCGCATTGTAAGTTGTGGTATCAAGCGCTTCCAAAGGTCCGTCTGTAGGTAATCCTCGAATGCCCACATTGGTCTTCCCTCCAGCCTCAGCAGCGCCGGGCTTTCTTCTTCTGTCTTTCTACTCTTGAGCTCGCATCGCAGGGATTCGGATCGCTTATCGCTATGGAATCGTTCCAACATCGCGGTACTGCTTCAAATGCTGCGAAGGGCAAAGTCGCGAGTGAGGTCTCGCGCTCGAATTTCCAGAAATAGAGACAGCGAATACCATCACGAGACCCAAATCGCACTGGCGTGGCATCTTCTGCCGCATTCATTGGCTCCGAAGTCCTCCGGTCGCG
Source organism: Dothistroma pini CBS 116487 (assembly GCA_002116355.1). NCBI lineage: Eukaryota > Fungi > Ascomycota > Dothideomycetes > Mycosphaerellales > Mycosphaerellaceae > Dothistroma > Dothistroma pini. The sequence goes on from MWSO01000040.1 coordinate 54,499, forward strand.
GAATCTGCCCATATCATGTCACCCGGTACAAGCATACAGCATCAAGATGGTGATGAGAGAGAGAGCGAGAAAGCGAAAGCAAGAGCGACAGTGAGGAGTATCAGGTGAAGTGAACTGACGCTGACAAGCTTTGATCCCGAGGCTCCACTTTCACAGCGCTCCGTCTGGTTGCGAGCTGGCAACTCCGATCAGGAGATCAACTGTTCTCCGACAAGGACGAGACAACATACGATGCAAATGTCAGGCTTCATGTATACACCGCCCAAGTGCTGAATGCGGTCTACGTATGTCGCTGGGGAGGGATGGCGAAACGTGCCTTTAGAGGATGTGAAATTCCACGATTTGAGGAACACAAGCTCAATCTCAAGGACCATGACCATGCTACATTCTTGTTCGTCTACTATCGCTTTCGTATGCGACAAAGCATTCACGCAGGTACAATGTCGCTTCTGGAGGCTCGTCGCATCTGAACATTTCCCTTTTCTAAATTCGTGCTTTCGAATAGTTCTTGCCCGTCAGATAGCATCGCGCAGCTCATGCTAGCCTCGCAGATGCCTTGTTGTTCGCTTCTACTCGACTGTGTATACTCGTGGTCATATCGGGTATCATCTGTAAGATATGCTGGACCTCCAAGCGTTTCAATCTTCCCTCCACTTCTTCTTCTTCTTCTTCTTCTTCTTCTTCAAAGTTTCGCGCGAACCGGCCCACTCTCACGCCTACACCACAAACAGCAGTCAGTCACACTGCCAATATCGCCACATACGCTTTCGTCTAAACCTCATGCGTCGTCCCTCATCAATTAGAATCATGTGCAGTCCTTACTCGTTATGCGGCTCAATCAGCTGCGGGATATCCTCCGGCTTCTGAATCCCCTCCAAAACATCATACACTGCCGTCAAAAGCGGGAATTCCTTCTCCATGCCCTGCGCCTTGAGGAACGAATGTACCTCATACGCCGTACTCGTTCCCTGCAACTTCTGCCCGTTCAGCTCCCGCTCCTCAATCTCGTTGATACTCTTGCCTTCCTTGATACTCATCTTCGCACATCGGAAGTTCCTGCCACCCGAACAAGATGTGATCATGTCCGCGACACCACAGCTCTCTTCGGTGATGGTTTCGCGCTTGAAAGTTTTGGAGTAGAATGCCTCGCCGAACTTGATCTCTTCGAGGATTCCGACGCGCATGATGGCCGCCTTTGCGTTGTCGCCCCAGCCGAGGCCGTCGACCCACCCGGCTGCGAGGGCGACCACGTTCTTGAGTGCGCCGCCAAGGGAGACGCCGGCGACGTCATGGACCATACGGACGTGGAAGTAGGGGCGGTGGAAGAGTTTTTTGATGTTTGCGTGGTTGAGAGGGGGGAACTCTGCTGGGAGTGCCATGAGTTTTTGCTTCTTGCCCTTGGTCGTGATTGCCTCGCCTGTGAGGGCTTGCAGGTTTGCGGAGGATCCATGCGGTGAGCCCGAGGGCGTACCTTCTGGCGTCGGCTGTCTGGAGTCCATGTGCGGAGGGTCGTAGGCGACTGTTGTCTCGCACCACTTCTCGAGGGCGATTTCGGATGCGATGTTGGCGCCGCTGAGGGCGCCGACGTAGATGCCAAGTTTTTGGCCAATGCTGTCGGAGAAGAGGTTGCAGCCTTGGTCGGAGACTTCCACGCCTTTGATGCAGCTTATTCCGCGGGCGTAGGGGAGGTGCCTGCCCTTGATGTTGTCGCAGATTCGGCCGATGAACTGGTGAGGGAGGTTGAAGATGAGGATGGTGGCATCCTTGACCGCGTCCACCACGTCTGGGTTGGCGATGATGTTCTCCGGTAGTTGTATGCCAGGCAGGTACTTGACGTTCTCGTGTAGGCTGTTGACGAGTTGGGTCAATTTTGGCGGCTGCTTGCACAGCTCTGAGCCCGGGTCGAAGTGTTTGCTGTCCTTCGGTATCTGCACCTCCTCCTCGTACACCCACATTTGCACCTGCTCGTCGAAGATGTCCTTGTTCTCCTTCACATTCTCTGCAATCACCTTGGCGATGGTTGTGCCCCAGTTGCCTGATCCCACCACGCACACCTTGTGCTTTTTCGAGTGCACTGCGAGACTCGCCATGTTGTTTGTCGCACGCGATACGTGAGGTTGATGTATTCGACGAAGCTGCTGCTGCTGCTGCTGCTGCTGCTGTACTTGTATGTCGCTCGCTACAACTCTTCGCGTCAAGCTCGGTGTACTCGTCAATGTACAGCTCGGTGTCGCCGTGTTTCTCGTCGAACAAAAGTTTTGTGCCGAGGGAGGCTCGCGGTCGTGGAAGCGGCTTTGTCTTGTGAAGATTCTAAATAGCGCGACCTCGCTGGAGCTATGTTTCGCACATGCCTTCCAACTAACATGCACAGGTCTGACTCGTGACATGTAGCTCAACGACGGATCTTTTTGGTTGAAGATGGCAAGGGCAAGGGCAAGGGCATCCGACTGAGCTGCAGGTAGTCCAGCCAAAAAGCTCAACCTCAGATCCTCGCCGAATGACGCACCTGTTGCATTGCGCACGAGATCACCGCCAGGTTCACGACACATCCACCCCGGCATAGATCGGAAACAATCACATGTTTGGGGTCTACTACCGGCACGGGCATGATCAGTGGAGGTGTTTCTCATTCACCTCACTAACAGTAGTAGCTCAGACGCTACTTCTAAGATACAGCCGAGAGCTTCCTTCCATCCAATCTGTCATGCTTGCGATGCAAAACACACATCAGGGCTCCGCCGCTTCATAGTAGTCACTAGTGGTATCATATGTAGTTGCGCCGTCCCAGCTCTTTGCATCCAATCTTCTTTGGTATCGTCGTGCGCTTATTTGCAACAGCTGCGTAGATGCGCCTGGCAGTCCTTCGTATGTGAGAGCAGACCCATCAACATGCGCGAGCCGAAAATTCATTGCCCTTCCCAGGTAGATCCTGCGCCGTCCTGTCTGCGCCCGTGAGTCCCACTCCCCTTCTAATCAAAACGCCCATTGCCCAACGCCACCCGAAAAGCATCGAAAACTCCCGTCGTTCATACAATCTGATAACTCCCATTTCGTGGTGCTCGTGCCCTGTTATGTCGTGACGAGCTCTCTGGAAAAATGTCAACGCACGCTTACAAGCAAGTGCGATGTCGCGTTGTAATGTTCGTCACTCATGGTCATCGTGGTGATGCATTTGCGATCGTAGGTGATGCTGCGGCTGGGGAGTTGCCAGCCTTGAGTGTGGATGCGCCGCTGACTGAAGAGCGCCTAGCACTTTGCTGCTGTGCAAGATGAATCTTCTTGCGAAGTGCGTTGAGGCGAGACTTGGCGCCCTCGATTACTGTGCTGATGTTAGTGTCGTCGCAAGCGTCAATATCAGCAGTCTACTCACGCTTGATAACGGTCTGCCTATCCTCCGTTTCCATGCCGTTGATGACTTCGTCCGCGGCCTTCTCTTTCTTCGCGCTAGGCTTGCGCATCAATGGCTCGTCGTCATTTTCAAGTACAGCTTCAAACAGCATAACGGCCGTCTTATAGCTGAGCTCACAGTCTTGTAGGTCCTCACCGACAAGTTCAGTGACGGCCGCTGCGCGGCTCATCTCAACTGCACGATCGAACATGAGCCTCTCTCCTGTAATGCCGCTGGTAATACGAATGTGCTCGGCCGAGGTAGTGATAGTACCAGAGTGTTCTGCCTGGTTGTTGGGATTTCCGGGATGATCCTCAGGAAGTTGTCTCTGGGCATGTTGGAGCTTCCGGCCGACCACTTCTGACTTCTCGAGACATTCATTGAAGCGCGTGCGAGACCACTTCACCACGTTCAGTATACGCGTGCCCACAGCTGACGAGCTGCCGGGATTCGAGGCCAGGTCTGAAGTCACACCGTCGTTCCTGCCCTGCTTCTGCCACCACTGTCCCGCGAGATCGATAGTCTTGGACAAGATTGCAAGCGCCTTCACATACAGGACAAGAGCTTCTTCGGCAACACCAACCACAGCCACCGTAGTCATGTCATCGTCGTCCCCGGTCCGCTCCTGAGCTTCTATCTGCTGGATGCCGAGAGCGTCCTGCGATGAAGGTGTCGCCGGAAGTAATTGCCGGTACTTGACTTCTGCAAACCCGAAGATGACATCGCTGCGATGGGCGGCTTCCTCCATGATACGGACAATCTTAGTCTCCTCATCCATGGGAGCCTTGATGTCGTTGGCGTCGCCAATGGTCATGGCGCCTGCTGTCGGGTAGGCCGGGAAAGCACCATAGCCACGAGGCGGTGAAGGACCGCCCATGCCGACTAGCGGAGAACTGCCCAAGGCTCCAAACAAACGTGCATTTGCTGCGTTCAGCGCCTTTGTGAGCATGTTTGTTGCGGATTGAGGCGATGGAGCGTAGCGTCGCTCAAAAGAGCCAGCACGAGCATGGCCGCCTGGAGCTCGGCTGGTCACCTGCTGCATAGCACGAGATGGACTCGCTGGAGTGGCCCCGATCTGCGATGTAGGCTGTCCGTGAGTTGTAGCGCGTCTCACCATGGCACCCTGCTTAGCGGATGAGCCATAGGTGTGATGTGCAGCATCAAGCTCGTCCGCAAATGCATTGACTTCGACTGCACGCTTCTCGATGACAACGTACTCCTTCTCGAAAGTGAGGTCCTGCTGAGTCTGCTCTCGTTCCTTTCGAGCTGAGCGTTCCTTCTTCATCTTCTCATCGAATGCTGGCTCCCGGACCAGTGGCGGGCCAGCAAGCGGCGATGACCGACTAGCCCGACGCTGCATAGGAGGTGCCGGCGCGAGGGGCTGCTGCTCTTGGTGGAGTTCTTGACGTCCAGGAGCCGTAATGTGAGCCACGATGCTTGGCCTACGTTGCTCTCGCTGGCTCGGCTGTCTCTTCATGCCTGTTGTTGCAGCCTCGGCTTGTCCCTGGCTCTCTGACGAAGACTTTCTGCGGAAGGCTTCTTCTGCTCTCTGTTGATTAATGTCTTGCTCCGACGACTTTCTCGATGATGTCCGTCTGGGAAGGTCTTGTGATGGTCCCTTCTGCTGACTCTGCTGTTCTGGAGCTGATCGAAGTGCGGCAGACGTCTCCTCCACAATGGTAGCTTTTCGTGGAGTCTCCTCCACTACCGTCATCTTCCTGCCCAGCTCCTCGACCTCAGGGACAGACCTCGGAGTACTTCGTTCCTGCGGTCTATCTTCGTTCACCAGGCCTGGGATCTCACCAACCACAACCTGATCACCGAACAGATCTTCGTACGTCATGCGCTCCAGTGGACTCTTCTTCAGCAATGCGCGAATCAGGTCCTTCATTCCGCGGCTGATTGTCATGTTCTTGTTGTCGAATATGATTTGGTCGTTAGCCTTCTCAATCTTCCGCAAGAGGTCGACGTGGTTCTGTGCCCGGAATGGAGGCTTGCCAACGATCATCTCGTGTAAGACAGTACCAGTCGACCAGAGATCAGCGCGAGCGTCGTACTTTTCATAGCGAAGGATTTCCGGTGCCATGTAGAGAGGAGAACCGCAAAGAGTCTCAGCCATAGAGGTTGATGGAAGATGGCGGGCAAAGCCAAAGTCAGCAAGCTTGAGCATTGGAAGAGAAGCCACACCGACAGCGGGTATCAGCGAGTCTGCACTTGCGGCCAGTGGTACATCCTCCGGCTTCTGCTTCGACATGTAGGTTGGTGCTGGGTTGAGAAGGAGGTTCTGCGGTTTGATGTCTCGATGTATCAGATTCTTAGACCGCAGATACTTCAAAGCGCTCGCCACTTGCTTGAGGAAGTGTCGTGCCAGCACTTCGTTCAAACCGCCATGCTCAGGATTCGGATACTTCTTGAAGATGTCTGCCGTCTCAGGGAAGTTCGGCAGAGTGTGGCGCTTCTTCATAAACTGCGCCAGATCCGATAGCTGGCAATACTCCATCACCAGGTAGATGTAGTTGGGCTTCTCCACGCATTTGAACAGCTGCACGATGTGTGGATGCCGTAGGCCCTTCAGGATGTCGATCTCGCTGCCCAGATTCTCCTTGAGCTTCTTAGACAGTTTAGCCATCTGGACGGCCTTGACGGCGGCATAAGATCGCTTCTCCTGTTCAGACAGTCAGTGAGCCGCAGCAGCACGAGGACACAAGGCTGTGGTTCTTATCGCAGCACCCCATCGTCAACAAGCTGCACCCAAGGAAGACATACCCGATGCTGCGCGAGATAGACAGTCGCGAAGCTGCCCTTTCCAATCTCCTTCCCTCTCTTGAACTCGTCGATGCTCAGATCCGGCTCTGCTTCTGGCATCGGCGGTGGTCGCTTCAACGACGATGGCGGATGTCGTGGCGGGGCCGCCATGATTGCGGTGTGGAAGAGCGTGTCGCAATTCACCAGAGACCTGCCCTTCTCGTATGCCTAAGTGTCGTTCTCGGTGGTCGGTCTGTAGTTGGGATGCATGGGCACCAAAGGTTGACGCGATGGGGTCGATGGATGAGGTGCTGGTTGCCAGGGACTCGTCGCTCGGCCGGCTATGCGAGGTGCATGGGCACGGGCAGGTCGTGAATGATGCAGGCGATCGGTGCGGAGCGGTGCGCGGGGCGACGGGGTGGTGCTCGTGATGGAAGAGTGTGTGGTCGTGCTAGTTGCCGCTGTCACAGTTGATGTCGTGACTCGAACCAGTGACGTCTCGCGGACTAGGCTGCGTGGGGTTGAAAGAGTGTCTATTTGCGGATGATCACACGTGCGGCGCGGACGCAGAGAGCGATATGAAAGCAACGAAGGTGAAGCGTGTGCGGTGGCGAACAGCAGGCGGTGGTATTCTGGTGTTTTTGAGGCGATGAGGTCGTAGGAGGAGAAGTGGTAGCAGTCCAGAGAGAGAGTTGCACGACCTGCACGACGAGCACCTCGAGAGCTCAGCTGCAGCTAGTTCTAGTGGATGATCCCAGCCAAATGACGCTAGCGGCAGCACGATAAGACCAGACGCGCTGATACCGGCAGCAACCGATAATACATCAATGTACCGCGACCTGCACAACACTGCGCCGCATGTACTTCGCCAGCAATCTCCCGCCGGCGCACGCGACGGCCTGTGATGACGACAACGGCAAACAGAATCTCGACATTCGGCTTGTGTGCTCGACCATGTTACTTGTGCACAACTACTGACTGCTACTGCTACTCCGCCTTCGCGCTTGAAACACCACGCCTAGCCCAAGACCGTATCGTTGGTACCAGGCGAAAGTACATGTACAGGACCAGATCACGCGTAATCGTGTCATTCGCAGCCGTCTCGCGTGCCGGTCTCTTCACCGTTCATCATCGTCGCGCGCGGCTGACAGCGTACGTGATACCCGCGGTTCGCCAGAAGTTCCGCCGCTTCGAGAAGGAATGGGTCTGGTGCTGCAAGTCTGATACATGTATCTTCGACACCTTCGTTCGCCATCGACACGTGTCGTTCGAGACCGCTCCCACTGTATCGTACCGTCCAGACCATGCTGCACAGCTGGCCTGAAATCCCAGGCATGTCTCCAAACTGTATCTACAACCTACCAGAAGCTAACTTGCTGCACATTCCCACGAAGCGATAAGCAGTGCAACCAGCCGGCATGTGCTTGCCTGAGACAGGTGTGGTAGGCAGCGGGATCTGATTCGCAATGTGCCTATCAATGGCCAGGCTTTCTCCAGTTTCTGGCGTTCTTCCTGCTGCACTCCGGATTACCCACCAGGTCGCCAAGATGCAGGCGCCGGGACGAGCAGGCCAACCACACCTTGAAGGGCGCGGCAATGGTACAGTACCAAGCGCTAAATGATATCTCCGTCACAACATGATGCTGCGATAAGCTAGCTACTTCCTCGCCGTTGAGCACTGTAGCTGTGGCTGCCTGTTGTGGCAAGGCAACGTAGTTCCTGGAAACAACCAGGCCGAAATCAGCACGAGGCTGCTGTCGTTGGTATGGCTCTACACCACCTCAGCAATCGACAGCTTCAACCTAATCTGACACAGCCACGTGACACAGAAGTCAAGGTTCCAGCCACCAATGATCGAGTAAAGCCGAGTGATCATATCGCACAAACGATCGCGCCATCCACCATCGACAGATGTACATTGTTACTTGCACCCGCACCAAACGACATTCAATCATTGCAGCGATCAAGTACGGACAAAGCCTCGCCGCACGGTCCTAGGATCCACTGTGCGTGCCTTCCTCACAAAACCACGACGCAACGACCCTTCAGTGACAAGCAGGGCGCTACATCTCAGCTTTCACAAAGGCGCCAGTATCCGTTCAAGAATCAACGTTACACGAAACGCCGAGCAGCAATGCCTCGGAACAGGCGCAGGAAGGCGTAGCCTTTCGACTGACAGTAGACACGGATCGCTCACGTCCACACCTCAATTCCAATGGCAGAGATCTGCTTGCAGCGGCAAAGACCACTTAGGAAGGCGCTCAAGGCTGCTCAATATTCCGAGCAATGTCTCCTTCCTGTCTTGATCATTTCTTTGCAGTAATCATTCGCCAGCGCCCAATGCCGTTGACGCTGGGCTTACATTCTGGAGCTCTTCGTTCCTGTTGGGTCCATGGGAGTCCAGAAGAGCTTCAGCAGCTGGATGGTGTGGTGTGATGCTTTTGTAGTGCAGGCGAATATCTCTACTCGCCTGCCCCTTGATAATATCGGATTGAGATGTGTCAGGCCTCTGGCCATTTCTGCTTGATAAATTGAGCAAGACAAGGCCTGCTCGCAAGTTGAAGCTGTGCGCGCGAGCACTGCTGGGCCCTGCAGGTAAATTTTGATGACATTTGATGCTTGCAGGACGGGAAACCCCAGAACAAATGGCGAAGAGGGGAGGGAGATGCAAAGGCACTCGGGCTTTCCCGGCGCGCTGCGGGTAAAGATCTCCCGACGGTGACTTGAGAAGAAACATTGAACGTTGAATCGAAGAGCTCATCGCAGACGGTTACCAGCGAGATCTGACAGTCGTCTCGATAGGAAAGTTCATGCAATTGGCTTGCAAGCGCTTTCGGTTTCCGTGTTCCAGTGCGCGGTATCCCGGCCTCCTGGTACATGAACGCGATGCTTCGAACAATGCACACCTCAATCCGCAACCAGCAGATCAGGATCGAAATCTCGCCCGTTCTGCATCAGCTTCTCCTTCCTCTCCGCGCTCATCTCAGGCTTCGCCATTGCGTTTCCTGCATCAGACGCCGACTTCGCAGTGTCCTCATCCTCGGCACATCCACAATCGTAGAAGTCTCCGATCGTCGCGCAATCGAACATCTCTTTTCCCAGCCTCTTATTGACCTTGTTATGCATGTCGCAAGCCCAGACCGCCGCAGCCGATCTTGACGAGGTTTGCGGCGGATACTTCTTCAATAACTCCCCAAAATGATCCGCGCAATCGCCGCACGGATACAATCTCTGGAACAGAAATATGAAGCTCTTCAGCGCCGTGCTCTCTTCTCTTGTAGGCTTGTCTGGGAAGCGTGCCATGACTGTATGGAAGTATTTCCATGCTGCTCGTCCCAGCTCTGCCTTCGCAGTTTCATTTTCCAGCTTCGACGCAATTGCACCTCCTGGTCCTGCTATGATTGCATCGGCCGGGGAGAATCCAGAGTCAGGTGGCGCCTCGCGAAGATCCTTTAGGTCCTGGGCTTTGGGCATACGTTGGAAAAGTGATATGAAGGTCATGCCGAGCAGCACTGCGGCGGCTATGATGTAAAGTACCTGTCGCCTCGAGCTCCCGCGTGAGACAGGCATCGTGTAGGCCAGGCGCACTTCAGTGTGATGGTCGAGGTTATTAAACGCGTGAATCGAGGTTCGGCTTATGGTGGGCACGTCATGTTGGGGGACCAGGTGCCAAATCCGGAGTTTGTTGTGGTAAGTTGCTCATACGGCCGACTACTGTGGCATGCGCTGACAAGAAAGGAATACTGATTGACACTTGTCTCAACAAACTCACCCTCGAACGTCAGCAGGATGAATAGAAGCTTCTCCGCACCCTAGTAATAATCGCACCCCAGCCCACTTTTACTCATAATATCGCTAATATCGATCGGAGTAATTGTATTCTTTTCTCGTCGCTATTAAAGACACCTGTTTATCTATATAGAACCTTTATATTACGTAATAATATATTATACTAATAACGTAAAGTACTAGTAAGTAGATTAAACTAGTAAGT